>CAJNSZ010000379.1:24325-67192 GCA_905329745.1 Rotaria sp. Silwood2 | reverse complement strand
GATTTCAGTAGCATATTAATTGCTATCCTTTTCATTAAACGCACGAATAGCTGCAAACAGTCTGTGTTAACAAGAAAAAGCGACTAGCTTCTACACTATTTTCATAAAATTGGCAAAATTTGCCAATATTAACTTTTATTTTCTTCTTTGGATACATTTAGACACAATATAAAGTTCACATAAACTATATTTTACTACTGGTATCATTTCAGGATAGAAGTCTTCTGAACACCGATAGACTAAAAGGACTTACGAGAGATACTGCAATATCAAAATATTTACGTCTGCTTCTTGTATTAACGCAATGTATATTGTAATGACGAATGTAACACGTTGCTAATGTATTGATGTTGTTTAATAAAGAAAATGAAAGCATTATATTGCTTATGTACATATCGAAAAACTTTTTGGCTTACGCTCATTCATCCGTATCCTTGGAATGAAGCGTGATCATATATTATTGAGAGAGAATGCTTTTTTTGTCCACAACACAGTATCATTCTTTTGCTTGTTCTATCACTTATCGATCAAACAGGTTGAATAATGAAGAGATATAGAGTTAATTGATGGTTGAAGAAATGTGCATAATAGCACGGTTTTATTTTTATTTTTATTTTTATTTCTATCGTTGCACAGGATGAGTAAAATATACAGGCTTCATAAGCAATAGTACGGTGCTTTATATCATTGATTCTGTTAAAATCAAGCTCTACCGTCTTTTCTGCCTATGAAAGAAGATGTGGGTTTTTCATGACACTTTTGGAATCATTTCTTGTCCATACATATATTTCCCATCAAAAATCGACATTTGGATGAAGTCTTGTTCTGAGGATCGTTTCTGATCCACAAAGAAACTTGAGAGTCACTTTCAACATCTGCCTCGGCTATTGTCATCATGAATATCGTTGCTTTGATTCAGATTCATTTTCTAGTCATTATTTTCGTATAAGTTGCAGTTCAGATCATCATTCTGCTGTCTATCTCGATGGGAAATCAGCTTCCGACACAACTTAAATTCTCAACCGACAGAATTAGTTACGTTATCGACTTCAACCTTGATATCAAGATCTATCAGACTGGTTCTGTTTAGTAGTGACTTTGTCAAGTCAAACTTCTCGTTCAGCTATTTCACATTGTTCTGTACCATTCCAAAGTTTTTTATGAAGCAATACTCATTTTTATAACAATTGCGCTCGTTTTTTGTCCTCAGATGGGGTGTGGGTGTGGGCGTGTGAGTGTGAATGTGTTCTTCTTAGAGGAGGACCCACACCCACACCCACACCCATCCTTAACGGCGAATGTGAAGTTCGTGGATCCTATGGAACTTTCATCAATTAATTTTTAACTCCTTTGGTGTTTGCTGTTGGTCCCATTGTGGTGATCTCGATTATCACGGTGGGTACTATTCGAAACTTTCGTGGTGCGACACCACAAGGAACTCGAGCAATTAGCTCAATAAATTCGTCGTATGTTCTTTCCTCAACTAGTCCTGTTGGCTGTTTCCGTTGTTCCATTTGGTTTTCAGGGCATCTAATTGGATTTAACCAAAAATGTTGAGAAGGACACACTTCGTCTTAGTATAGAATACGTCATTGAACAAATCATTCTGCTCCTGTATCACTGCAATTATATTTGTACATTCTATATTTACTGGTTTATGTCCAGTGAAGTGAGAAAGAGTGTCAAACAACTTGTATGGAAATTTTGCTGTAACAAAATGACTGTGAAACCTTTCGATCATACAACCGATTGACGAGCAAGACTGAAAATTAAATATTGTTGTTTGCTGTGCTGCTCAGTTCGCTTTTGCTTATTCATTAGAGCTTTTTTGTCTATTTCAGTGCTTACATTGGCGATCGTTTAGCTTTTTTAAAATACTAATACAATCTAGTGTCATTTTAGTATAAGCATTTTCGAACTATGCCATAAGCTGCTGCTGCTTCTGAAAGTTAGACAACGCCAAAAGCAATTATGTATGCAAGTAGTTTTATTAGTTAGTTTTAATCCGGAACTTGTTCAACTCTTCTATCTTGGTAATCTTGAATTATGTTCAAGATTGTATGACAAATGTTCATTAGTTGTGGAGCAATAATACAGTCATATGACAAATTCACGAACTCAATCAACTCAATGGTCATGATGAACTAAGAGTGAAGAACACCATTTTGCAATCGCCCTCACCCTCCGTACAAGTTGCAGAAAAAAGGCGGCTGCGCTATTTATTTTTGGCAATATTTGGTATACTGGTTCTAGACAATTGCCCTAAATGTGTCATTTGGGAGAAATAGTAATATAGCAATAGGTCAAATCTTATTATAGCTACGAAAGAAAACTCAAACTCTCTGATTCAGATTTGATGCCAATTGCAATGCATTCATTTTATGTAAAATAAAATCTATTGCATATTTACTGTCATCAACAAGATTATGGATTGAAATTAAATAATGAAAGCTCGAGGAGTGAAAACTTCTATAGCGTCATTTTGTCTTATCTTGTACAGGCGGGAATCGACGTACGGTCATATAAACCATTGATTATAACATAGTTAGATTAGTTTCTTACCTTTAAAGTGAAGAGGTCGTGTAAATGAAATTGATGTCGGGTGTGTGAGTCATACTCTGCTATCTTGGTTCTCTTAAAGAATTCAACATAAAATGTTGAACATGTGAAGCTTTCTCCAAAAGAAATTGGCAGTATCAGAATGAACGCACAAACTTGATTAATGCATTATAAAGTTCATATAGTTTATTTTTCTGAATATTCGAGGTTTCCCTATTCATCTCGAGTAAAAAAAAATGGAGAATTAATGTCATCATATTTTTATACCACGTAAATATCCTTTTTGTGTTTTGTGCACAAAAACATAGGAGTCCCGAAATAAAGGATAGCGTTTCTTAATTTCATTTGCAGTTTCTTCGCTTTCCATTACTGTGTTGCATTTAATAAAGCATTCAAATGTGTTTAATCTTGGACAATTCGTTAGAACACTATTAAACCGGTTCATGATATAATCAAGCGAACTTTCGCTGTAAATAAAGATGATAGTACGTAATAAATTAGGCAAACATTCATATACACCAATTAGTTCTTCAAGTCCCATCTTCACGCCACAATAATGTACCGATGATCTGTCGTAAGTTTCCAAGTACAAGTTTTCTAATGGCAAGGTACGGTTATTCAATGATCCTGAATTATTTGTACCAAAAGGAGCAGTGAAAAGTTATCAAATTCGGTAAGTTGTCAAGTAATGGATAGAACATCTGCTTATTACAGCATTCGATCCGGACATATTTCAAACTCGTCGACCACGTTTTTATTCCAGATATATAATAACCACTAGCAAATGGCAAGTGTACATATTTCAATGTCGGAAACTCATTGCCGAATATCATGCAAAAGAGCTCACGATATTGATCTGTTGCTGAATGTAAATAAATCGTTAAGTCCTTTAGATGCGGAAAATTCTTTGGTTGTACATGTACTAGTTGAGGCTCTTCATGAGTATATATATCATGTGTTGAATAAGACGATGAAAATTTTAGCTGACGTATATTAATACATTGGTCAAGTTTCAGATATTCATATTGACTTTTACATACACAGAATGATCGAATTCGCTTAGGATTAATGTATGGAAGAATAAATCGTTGTTGGTCTTCGGTTAAAACTGAACCGAAACCAACGTAAAACTCACCGATAATACGATTGAGACGTGAATTTAGATTGTAAAATCCACGAAATAAATCTAATCGGGGTAGATATCGAAATATCCGAAGAAATATTTCATCTGGAAAAAAAGTATCCATCCCCGGTGAAGGAAAACAGTTCGTGCACGGCCTCAAACGTCGTATCAACGAGGTAAAACGTTGAAAAACGGCGCCGTATTCCGTCATACCAGATTGACGTGTCGAAACTGGCGATTGACGACGGTCGTTTTCTAATTGAAAAAACGACCCTCAAAACGAGCTGACGGATTCAGGCGAAATACGGTGACAAATTATGTCTTAATGCACCGTTTTATAGCCGTTTTAGACCCTATAGGATGCCGTTGCAGACTGTCGGAACGATTCTCCTGGGATGTGGGATTTGCAGTTGAAAATATTTGATCAAGAACGCTAATCTAAAATTGAAGAGAGAAAAGTAATATGTGATGCTGAAGTCACTCTTAGTTGGTCGCAAGTAGCATTCTGATAAAAAATTTGTTTCTCTCGGTCGCATATCAGTTAGAAATATCACTATTTAACTATTTCATGAAAAAAAATATGAGAAGCACTGTTACATTTATAAAATGAAGATAAAGCGAAAATAAAGACTGAATAAAGTTTTCGGTCACGACTTGACACAAAGTGTTGATAAGACAAAGATGCATACAATACTTCTATATTTAATGTTTTCGTTCTTCACTAGCAGTATATCTTGCTATAGAGAAACCTATAAAAGTCAAGTACTTCTAAGTAAATGCATCCATCATTCTATGCTGAATCTAAAATATGTGGATGTAGTGGCCTTACTGTGCTGATGAAAATCATCGGGGTTTTAGATAAATAATCAAATTCTTTCGAACTTCTAAGTTCTACTATTCTTCACATTCTTGAAGATAATTTACTAAGCAGAGTTTGAAAAAAATCTATCACGATCTTATTATTTCATTCAATTGACTTTATATCATAAATAGACTGTATTTTTCAGGTTTTACGTAACAATGATGTAAATTATAGTACTGTTGAGAAATAGTTACGAATCAAGTAAATACTTAACATGAGATTAATAAAATAACAAATAATGACATAGACGAAAAACCTAAAACAGCAGTACAATGATCATTCTAATATATCATCATACATTTCTCAAGCTTGATCATCGATAAGTTGACTCATAACTGGGCAAACTATAGTGTATACGTATGTATGGGTGTAGGTGTGAGTGTCGGTGAGGGTGTGGTGTGGGTGTGGGTGTAGTGTGAGCGTGGGTGTGGGTGTGGTTGTGGGTGTCGGTGTCGGTGTGGGTGTGGGTGTAGGTGTGGAGCAGAGCTGCCGGCCTGTCCTGCAGCCTGGCAGGTATCAGGCCAGGATAGCAGGCCACGCCGGATTTTCAAATTTCGGCCTGGCCTGATCAGGCTAAATACTTCTTGGCCTGGCATGTAGAAAGGTCAGGCTAAACTTGGTTGCCTGGGTCATTTTATTTATATTATTTTTCCTTATCAATTTTAGCGAGATAAATACATTTAATTCAAGCAGCTAGTTCTGGTATAGAATGACAGTTTATTATTCTAGTTATAAGAGTAAAAGAAGATGATACATGGTGGATTCGAACATCGAATCCAAATGTATTGAGAACTCGACGGAGACTCTGAAGGCAGACTAGAACACTGAGATAGACTTACGTCAGTTTATATAGTCCAAGTCACATATTGACTCCTGTTCATCTACTATACGGCCAGAGACCATTCGCTATCATATGGCTTTCACTAGTCTGAAATGTCCAAAGTAGTAGTCAGGACAAGTCCGAAGCATCGTCTACACTGGTCATGGTTAGTTCTTTTTTAAACACTGTGTCACTTATCCTAATCCAAATTTGTCTGAGAAACTCTAAGCAACCCGCTTTCTTTTTACTTAATATATCTTCTTAATTCGTTTAAATTGATCACTAAAGAAGAGTAAAGGAAGTGTAGGGCACCTAAAAAAATCTCAATATGTGTTTCGTTTATCAAATAATCGATTGATAATCAAATGCTTTTAGCAGATTTATTAGATAGGAGAGAGTAACAATCTTTTTATTTCCTCTCTTGTTCTCAAATCTTCGTAAATTGATAACTAAACACAAACTCTTTTGTTATGAATAAGGAAATTAATAACACGCATTATAATTTTGTTTTAAAATAATGTCGATTATCACTAGTATCATCAATTTTTCTCTTTCTAGACCGACATTCAGAATCTGTCATAATCAATATTGAGAGTAAAAACAAATGTTATACTTAATATATTCCTATCCTAATATATTTAATTGTTTTGTATTTTTATATTTTGAGAATGTAAGAGTATATCGAAACAAAAGAAAGTAAGAATAGGTAGAGAGAGCTATATTTATTTCGTAGCGAGGAATGCTAATTCATGTTGTTTAAAATTCTCAGGTGTTAAAAACTTCAAAATATCTTCAAAATAATTTAATTATTTTTATATTGTATTATTTTAAATATATATTCTAATAATTTTAACTTAAAGAATATAAATCTAAATCAATAAAAGCTAATTTAATTGTTAATTGAAGATAGGCGGTAATTTAGATTTCACAGTAGAATAAATGATAGTATGAAAAAATTTAGTTTCCTTTCACTATAGCTAGCTTTTTATTCTTGCATTTAAAATTAATTCTTTGTACACAACTATAGGTAATTATTTCTAGGTGATAATAATCAAAAGATATTCTTTCAAACAATATTAAGTCTTTCTTTAAATTGACTTTGTTTAATGTTGTCTGAACGATCTCGTGTTTTGTGAAAGATAATTTTTTATTCATGCATAAATATAAAAAAAAGAATTTTAGTAAAATTGTATTAAATAGCATCTTAGAATGATTATGAAATGCAGAAGTTGATCTTTTGATCATATGGCTTAGTGGTCTAAGCGATATATAAGTAATACATTCTATACATATTTGAAACTAATTTTTATCCTTTTATATTTCTACTTAGACCACTCTGGACTTCTCTCCTAAGTAGGATTACAACTCGTCCTATAGTCTTCTTCACATCATTACTTTTCCAAGTTTAAATCATTTTCGGAGGGACATCCCTGCCATTTGTCATGATTAGTCTTTCTTTCAAAAAGTCTTCGTGCAGGACTAGTCTGCATATTAGATAATAACCTTCTGTACCAACCGACTTCAGCCCATTCCTGTACGATTCTTTTTCAAAAAAAGACAAGAATAGATACGTATAATGTCGTCCGTCAATAATTTAGTTTAGAAAGGGCTTCATGACGCCCAAAACTCCTAGACTAGTCACGTCCTAGTCAAAGTTGAAACAAAGACTAAGAAGGCGGATCGGCATGGCTAGAAAAATGACGAATCATTAAGTTCATCTTGTGTATACTTGGGTTGGCAAACTGTCAATTTACTGATCGGAAAAATCAAAAACACTATTCGGCCTGCCGGCAGGCCTACGCCCACCCACACCCACACTGGCACCCCGTATCCACACCCACACCCTTATTCGATTTCTACAGTGACAAAAAAGAATTTACGGTGAGAAACGATTATTGACTGAAGTGTAAAAATTGGTTGTAAAATTAATTGTTTTGTTAATGGAAAATACTTTATATTATTTTGATTGAAAAACTAAAGCAAAAAAACTATCATGCGCATCAATTTCTAATTATCATTCAATTTCTTCATCTATATCTGCATCATCAGACATCATTCGATTTGATTCCTGGATTAAAATAAAATATTTAGAATTTCTTATAAAACTTTTTAACATTGGAGTAGATGTGTCCTTTTGCAACATCAACACAGACATAAATCACTAATAACCTTCTTTTTTTTTACAAAATATAAACTTCGCTTTCTCTAAACTTGTTATGACTGTGAATATGTACGTAGCTGTTTTTTTTTCCGTCTGTTCCTGAACCCAAGCACCATACTAACATCCATACCCTGAACGAGTTCATAGTAGAAATAATCGAATTTGATGACAGCTTAACCTACGTCAAACAATAAGTTATTATGTCTATTTCGTGAACTAAATTTATAATTTAAATATCTTGTTTAAAAATAACGCCAATATGTTATACGAGAAAAGATAATGTAGTTGATTAATCTGTATTGTATTATTTATTTTCTATATCTAATTATATAGATTTATATGATCTATTCCGCAAACTACAAAATAAATGTCTTTAAATAGGAGAAGGAAAAGTTTCAATTAAATAATGCTTTAAGTATATCGTCGAAATCCTGTTCTGTATGTCCATCCATCACGTCTAGTATCAGTGAATACGCCTGATGATGTAAAAGTTCTACGTATTACTCCGTCTGACCAATTATAATCAATAGTATTTCCGCGTGTACTTGTATACATTGAAGATGATGGCATCGGAGGTGACTAGAATAAAAAGTTTATAGAATTTTTTTTCTGAAAACTCTTCTTATTGAAAGAAATTTACTATATCTTCGGTAACACCCACGCGGCGAGCTTCTTGAAGAAGTACTGTTGGACTTAAAAGTGTTGACCTATAACGAGCTATATAAGTATCAGGATTTTCTTGAGTAATACCAAGATCTTCAAATCGTCGAATTATACGTGTACGAACATTTTCATAAACAATAATTTTATGAAATGGTCGTGGAAATTCAATAGGAGCAGGAGCAGATTCTACAATTGTACGACGTTCAGGTGGAGGTCCATAGGGAATCCATCGCTCAATTATAATATCACCTAAATAGCATAAAAACAATAGAGCAGAATTTTCAAAAAAAAAAAGAAGAATAAAGCTAAGTTTCTCACGTGGTTTTCCCGGAGGAGGTGGAAAACGTTCGATAATAACTGATCGTGGTGGAACAGGCATAGCAGGTAATTCTTTAATAACTGTAAAATAAAATAAATATTAATTTATTGAATCAATTTCATATGAATCTCGTTTTCTTTTTACTTGTTTCACTTTGAATAACTGGTGGTGGTGTTGGTGGTCGTTCCCGTAAGATAAGTGGAGGTGGTGTAGGAGGACGTAGTGCATGTTCGCATATGATCAATGGGGGAGGTGGTGATGATTGTCGTGGACGCACTTCTTTAATAATCAATGGCTAAAATGATGTACAAAATTTGAAAAGATTGAGTTTGTAAATAATTTATTCTATTACTCCTGGTTCTGGAGCAGGTGGTGGTTGAAGATATCGAACAGTAATTCGTTGTTCCAACATTATTGGACTTTTACTTGTTGTTCGTCGAATAATTTGAGGACTAGAATCAATAAAAAGATCACTAGATGATCTTCTAAGATATGTATTTGTTTCTTCTAAACTATTTGTATGAATTGCCGTATCATTAGCCCATTCGCGACCTGTTATTGTTGTTCCATATGAAATATATCGATCAGTCGTAGGTTCTAAACCATCGTAATAACTACCACCATCGTTATATCGATCGAGTCGACTAGTTGTTGTTTCATATTCAGTTCTATGAATACTGAATATATATACATATATTTATTTATCATGTGATTCAAATTCTGAATTCATACTTTCCATCTTGCTTCGTATCATTGTGTCGAAATAAATTGTCAGTTTCATTGGTAGTTTTCATTATTTGCAATTGACAAAGTAGAAATTATTTCTTAAACTAGAAGAAAACTAATGATCATTAATTCATAAATCTAAGATAAAAGTATTAAATGTTTAATCAAGTATCAGAAATACTCCTATTGATATTCTTCTCAATTGGCTGATAAAACAAAGAAAAATCGGATAAATTGTTATTCTTTAGTTGTTATGATAAGCAGTTCATGAAGGTTAGAAAATAATCATGAGAATATTGTAAGAAGAAATAAGAGCGAGTTAGAAAAACTATTGAAGAAAAAATAGTCGACCACTTTTACGTTCCTTTTCTTATTTTCTATATACAGCTAACCTGTGCGGTTTGTATGCCGTCTCACAGATGAAGAAATGGATGTAAAAAAATAGTTTGTCAACATAATGCGTTTGGAGCTGGAATGTAGAATTCATTGACGTGTTTTTTTACTTATCAAATATTTAAGTTTTAACTGCAGCGATAAGAAAAACTACGGAAAATAACAAAAATTACTTTTGTAATTTTTCTGCAAAAGTAAATTCTGTCATTTTCTGTAGTCTTTTTTTACACATTGTCAATAACATATCTTATCACCGCTGTTAAAAGTTAAATATTTTATATGATAAAGTCGTTCAATATACTTATGTGAAGTTTTTCTACTTCATTGTTGTGAGTAGTTCATTATTTTTCTTTTTCTTAATTTAACTGAGGACGTTGATTACGACCGCAGTAACCGCTAGAGAACGACATGCATACTATCGTTCCCCGCAGTTTACGGTCGTGCACTACTAGAGAATGGAACAGTCGATCGTTCATACTCATTTACACCACGATAGACTACGGCCGTAATACTGTCGCTATCAAACGGTGTAAATACGATAAAAAAAAGTAGTCGTTTACGACAGGGCTTGTTTTATTTGGGAATGTTGTCGTTATTATTATAAGCATAAAATTAAATAGTACGTAAGACTGTCACGCATTAATTATCGACTCAAAATAAACCGCATTCCTACTGACGTCCTCTTCAATACAGCGGCTAGAAAAAGCGTTAGAATTCTACTACAATTCTTTATTAGCATGACTTAAAAAGGCTTTTGCAATATAAATTTGAGAGCACATTATTGTGTTTAGTATTATATCTTAATTATATATTTTCTTCAATTTCTACAAGATAATAAACGAAGTAGTATACTCTAATTTATCCGAACTAAAAAATTTATATTGGTCACGTACTGTTCAATTGACTTTAACTGTTCGATTCCCATTTGAAATGATTTTTATTCTTCAAAACAGTGCCATACCATTTCTCGAACATTTGTATATAACCATTGAAGGGTGTGGATGTGGGTTAAAGGGATTCCTAAACTTGCACCCACACATCTACACCCATCGACACCTACACCCACACCCCACACCGACCCACACCCTGTAAATAGTATCCTGATCTATAATATCAGGTTTTGGTGTGGGTGTGTGTGTGGGTGTCGGTGGGTGTGGGTACGGATACGGGTGTAGGTGTGTGAGTGTGGGTGTGGGTAAAACGAATTGCTAAACTTGCACCCACATTCACACACCCACACCCTTATATCAATACCATCGAATATTTTTTTGTTGTTTTCCACCTATATCGATATAGATGGAAAAAACAGCAGAGCGAATGTAAAATTACGTCATCGTATAGTAAAAATACCTTAGTTCGCTAGTTGTATACAGTCTATGTGTACATTATATGAAGAACGAAGAAACATTCGATGGTATTGGTATAAGTCACTATTAAATAGTGTTAATGTAATTGCGCAATGTCAGTAACATTCAAGGTAAAATTAGTACATGGAGAGTTTTCCGTAGTCTTTCTTTACAGAATGTCAATTACATATCTTATCGCTGCTGTTAAAATATAAATCTTTTTTAAGATAAAGTCGTTCAATATACTTGGGCGATATAAATATAACTTTTCTTGATTCAGAAAGGTAAAAGTATTTGCATTCCCAATAGATCTCTCGTTACTTATATCAGAAAATTTTTGCAGTTTTGCTCANAAAATTTCAAATTTTTCCATTTTTTTCAAATTTATCGATTTTGTAAGTCATATATCTCGAAGGCAGAGCAATGAATCAAAATATTTTTTTTACCAATCGGTAGCTTGTGAAGTTCCCTACAAATAATGTCTTGAGAGTTTTTCAGTCTCATGCTTTCTTTATTTTCTGCGATCATGTCTACAAATGGGTCATATATGACCCATTGGGGGGTAAAGGGTTAACTAAGCGAACACTTGCTGAAGCATTTGATAATAATGAATTATATTATTTTTTCAATCAAGCTGAATGTATCACTTTTCTGAAAGATCGTCAGGATACGGCTAAAGTTATATGTCTTGTTTATCTCTGGTCAAAGCTCCAATGAATTAATTCATCAAATTGACGAGCCAACATTGAAATCGATTGGATCAATATTCATATTTTATTTACATAACAAGTAACGCTCATTGAGAGTCGATTCGCTTGGCCCTAGACTGAGGTACTGACGTAGAAACAGAAGTTCACATGTGCCCGACTGTCACGGTAATGTAATAGCCACATTGGTAACTACGGTCCAAATGACCACAGATAAAGTTTGAAGAATCACAGATGTGCCTCAAAACATCAAACATTTGCGAAAATTCCCATGAATATAGCACAAATGGTCACACGAATGAAATGATACATAGGATGACAAATGTGGTCAGCATGATAATATCTGTAGTGTTGTCGACCTCGTGTGAAATCGTTCAGAGCACATCTTGTGCTGGAAGGACCATTATTATGACTATTTGGAGCACAGTTTTACGCATTTTAATCATATTATCATAATGTCACTAGTCGAGTGTGTCGCATTTGTGATCATTTAAAGTGTCTTTGTGCTCATTTGAGATTATAATTTTTGTCACTTGGGCCATTATTACGATCCTTTCTCTGATATTTATCCTAACTTAGACCGAATTCATGACCATTTTTAATATTGGACAACTGGTGCCATCTCTATGGTCACTGACCATAGAGACGGCACGAGTGGACAAAAACATGATGTAAATCTCCAATAATGTAGTCCAGGTGACTAAAGCAGTGGTCCAAAAGCCATACATCTGATTAATTATATTACTTATATTGTGACTAGTACCATTGTAATGGTCATTTGTGCCATGTCTATGGTCGTTTGTACCATTGATATAGGGTGTGGGTGTGGGTGTGCCTTTGTCTATTGCCTATTGGAGCCACAGTCACCCAGACCCAAATCCACACCCATCCACCCACACCCTGCGCATCAATAATTTGACCAGCATGCAAATGATACGAAGCATATGTTCTTTGTTTGTTAGAAAGTTCTTTGAGAGGATGCGAATAAAATAGATTGAGTCGATAAGGAAGAATGTTTAATTGATGCGCAATATCTTTGATTACTTGTTTCAACGGTATTTGATGGCAAAAACCGATTTGTCCTCATTGAATCAATCGTGGCTAGCAACTTTAAAAATAAATATGAACTCTCAATTTATATCGCACATCTATTGTCAACAAGGCTATTGTCGTCCACGTTGGTAGACATTTTACATTTTTTAGCTTGACCAGCATAGCCAGTTGCTTTTTCAACTTATTTTTTCATGTATAAAATAGTCAAAGACTTACTAAAAAAGTAAGCTTGAGTTTTTCTATTTGGAAGTTCGACGGCTATGAGAGCGTCATTGCTCGTCGTATTGATAATGTATATGTCAAAGTCTCTTATCAAATCCGATCTGTTATTATCCATTTGAAATTTACCATTCATAAATATTAGCTGCCTCTGTCGTGAAATATTTCATTTTTTCTCAACAAGTACTTGGATGTCTTCAATGAAGTGATGATCAGTGATTTGAAGAGTTTTGTCATTAGATTGTATATTTTCAGTTTCGCTATTCTTTACTACTCGGAATGTTTTGGTTTGTTCAGTGATAGTTTTTGTAAAAATTTGTGTGCCAAGAACGAGATCTAGCGTCGACTCTTTTTCGGAATTATAATTCGATAAAGTTCAACCATCTTCAAGTTGTCGACCACCAAAGACTATTCGTTGTGTATCCGAAGGAATCCCTTCTTTGTCTTGAATTTTTGCCTTCACATTTTCGATGATATTGCACCGTTCCACTTTCAACGTTAGTTTCGTCTCACAAAGAGTTTTGACAAAGAAGTGCTGGCCCAAATAAGGTGCGATGTGTATGATCGAGCTATTTCCAATCTTGTAACCTAATAAAATTTTGCCATCTTCAAATAGTTTGTCATAAAAAAAAAATATTATTCATCAGGCAGAATTCCATCACAGTTATGGATATTTTTTTTTCACATATTCAATGATGTGAGATAAGTTTGTGTCTAACTCAAATGTTTTACCAGATAGAATTTTTACAAGAATGGAAATATCTGCTTTATCATTTGGAATATATAGAATGCTATTTGTGCAAATTGGATAATCGAATAACGTACGATTATCATCAAGAATTTGATCTGTATAAATTACTGTATGACACCTACCAATTTACTAAGAAATTCTCGATTTTAGCTGTCTGATCGTCATTCTTGATGGAACTTCTAATGGAAACTTGGTATTTCCAAGTTGGAAATACCACTTTACTTGACAATTATTTGTCTATATTGTTGCTCTATGTGCTAATCGAATATTGGAACAATGGTCGAAAAGAGTTTGAGCGGATTTCTGGGCACCGATGACTTAGACACACTCGATGGTGTTAGACCCAGCAAAGAAGAAAACGCTGCTTCAACTAGGCTGTTATTCGATGTGACTGTCATAGTTATCACGATGCTAATATACTGACAACAAAAACGAACGTAGTAATATCGATGACGGTGCTTCCTGTTATGTTTATTTTCTGGCTGTCAGTTGTTCAATATTGCTTGGAATATACTAAAACTGAGTATATAGCACGAGATTAGAGAAGACCATTTAAGGAACTGCAGTCAAACCTAAATAAGTCATACTTTTTTACCGAGAAATGTCGGGGTTGGATTTCTGAGAAAATTAGTTCTAATTAGAAAAACCGATTCATCACACATGGCTTGACAGCCCTCGAGCTTCTCTTTTCAGCAGAAAACTAGCTCTTCTTAGGAAAAGAAATTTCGGTTGAATTTTAGTGTCAATACGATGAAAGAGGTACCTTCGATCTCCAACATGTCCACGCATGATACTTACACACAGAGGCACTTACGTGTGTGATACAACCGTATCGACACTTACATGTGGTATAGCTATGAATGTAGATATTTACTCCACAGCCATTTCCTCACCCATATCTACCCTCTGATCACAATTACGAAACATTTATTTCACATGTCCACAAGCGTTTTAGTATTCGGATAAGATTTTCGTAGAGGGTTATATGAAGCATAGGGAGTATTTTGTGTTCGTATTTATGAAACTTATAAAAATGAAAAATTATGCTTATGACGTGCAAGGGTTTCTATATGCAACATTCATTCCGTAAACAATTACTTTTTCGTTCGTTCCGTTAAAGGTTATCCAGAAGGAGCGTCCAGGAAAAAATTGAATTGTTTGAATCCCTTCCTCTATCTCCTCTCTATTCAGATTTATTCAGTTGCGCCGTCTCCCTTCTGGATGACCATCATAAAAAAGCTGTTAGCGCAATCTCTGTTGGATTAAAATGTGAAACACGATGTACTTGCTTTTATTAATCACAACAAAAGCATTTTATTGTGTCTATTTTGGGACACATATCTTCATCATTCTTGCATTTATTTCTTCAGAAGCGCAAAAAGAAATTAGTTTATAAACTATAACCAAACGTTATTGATATAAAGACTTTGGTCGAACTCAAGCCCTCTACGAAATAACTATCTGTTCGTGTAGGATAACTTTCAATTATTTCAACGCCATATTCATATTCACCTCGCAGATTCAGTTCAGTTTTGAATTTAAAAATGTTCTTCAAGACCAGCTGAGCTCCTAAAATTCGCCGAAAGTTATGTGAAAAAAAAGGAAAATATTCAGTAAGGATTTGGACGTCCAAAAAATGTTTGATACCACACTCTTCACAGTTTGCCAGCTTTAATGTAACAGCTTCTCGCCCTCTCACACCTCTTTACTTAGATATCCTCTATGGATAATCCCCTAAAACAACTCTTTTCGTTTCTACTAGTTTTCTTTTTTTTGCTTCTTGAGAGCGTAAATCAAGCAAGAAAAGCAACAACATATCCTCAAGAAAGAAACAACTCGAATTGCACTGACTTACTAAATCGCATGCAGTATTCATTTGCCGTTTTTTTTGCATCGGTTGTGACTGCGTAAACATGTGTGATTATTGAAGTTTGCTATAATATGGGTGTACGGAAATCAATTGGAAACAGATCGGTCTATCTCTTGACGAAGAAGACAAGCTCAATCTGATAGTCTCAACTTTTGCTCTTTAGCAATCGCTGAAGTCGAAAATTAAATAGAATAATATATGAATGTGCTTTGATTAAAATAATTCAAGAAATACAGGGTTAAGAGTGTGGAGTGTGAATGTGGGTTCTCTCTTCAAACACATCCATAGCCTAATTGGACCATACGATGTTAAATAAAACTAATGATTAGTAAGAAATTCAGGACAAAAAAATTAATTCAAGCTAATTGTGTGAATTTTATTATGTAAAAAAAGGAACAAATCTAATCATATATTCTAAATTCATTTTTGAAAAAACATTGTTCTATATATAATCCTTTTTTTATGATTAATAATCATAAAAGTTTGTCAAAATAAGTATTCCATTGTTCCGATGTCCATTAACAAATACAGTTGGTGATAATTACATGAATACCATGTTTTCTAGCATACTTAATATTATATTTAAGATCAACTGTTATTGCATTCCCTGCATGAGATTCTGTTCGTTTCATATGAAATAAATTATCATCAAGTTAACGTTGCGCTTCGTCATTGTAACATGGATCAAAATTTTATAAATTTCTACTTGAGATCTTTTTTTTCAGCAAACTCATCAAATAATTCTTGTTGTTGTTTAAATAAAAGTGTTGTAGCATCACAAACTTGAGATGGCTGCTCACGAGCAACAGTCATAACTACTGAATGAACAAGACTAAATTGAGCACGTCGTGCTTGAATTTGGTTACGAAAAATAAATTGAATACAATGTTTATATTTATTTGGAAGATCATGTTATACGACAATTGTTTGCCATAGACGAGCACTGTATAGACATATAAGATCAAGAAACAAATCAATTACATGTCGAGTTTGTTCACATAAAGATGAAAGTAATGAATATGCAGCCTATTTTTGTAAAAGTGTCATTTACTGCGTTCGTCTCAATATCAGCGTTCGACATGTCTTACTAGGTGATAAACAAGACAAAATGATGTCAAGAAAGAAAAACTGATTGTTTTCTTTCTGCAAGCATGTCTCGTATGTTTATCTTTTCATAAAATGAAATCAATAAATAGTCAATTCAATCATAACTCTTTCAAAACTATTAGAAAATATTGAAAAGATTCAAAGACTTTTTCATGACACAAATGAAATCATAATCCAACGGGATGATTATCAGTAGGTATTTACTAATTTTATATATCTTACAAAAAAAAATATAACTTTAATACAAAACGAAGGTTAGTCATTATGAAAGCAATTATTTAATTAAAAATTTTTATCATAAAATATAATCTTTTATTTAAAAAAAACAGAAATTCTTGTTGTTCAAATTTCGATATTTCATATAAATTATTTCTTTTGAAAGATTGTAAAAATAGATAATGAAGTACCATTGAATCTATTATAATAAATAATTCCATCGAAAAAGACAAATTTATATTTAGTCAGATTGTTTAAAATTCGATCTACTACTATGTCAAAATAGAATATGATCAAGTACTGTTGCATCGATAATTATTGCTAATATAAAATAGAGATTAGAGTTTGAAAATGAATTGTCTTAGAAATAATCTTAATTAAATTAGAAAAATATTTATTATTCAAGAAAAATAATGAAAAGACTATGAAAAACATATTAAAAGTAAAAAGAATAAAAATAATCGTCGGTCATATATATAAACAAATACAAAACATTATCACCTATCATTCGGCATGTGTTAACAATTCAATATAAAAAATATAGAAAGCATTTGAATCATATAACTTCTATCTTTTCTTGTTAGTCACCATTTAATGTTGACTTATGGTTATTTTTAATTGAAACAAGTCCATGAACAAGACAAGTGAAAATATACGAAAGTAGAGTAATACAAAATCGAATTTATAGTAAATATACTAATACTATTTTATTATTTAATAAATGATTAATGAAACATGTAGGAGACAAGTCTAATTAATTGTAATAAAACTTAAATGAATGACTTGTTATATGTAACACTCAAATATTTACCGAATAAATTGTTCATTTGTAGTGATTACTACTATGGAGTGATCTATAAAAAATGAAGTTTATCATTATTTACAAAAGAAATATTTATACACGAAAGATCAAAAAGTTCTTTATTCTTGTACAAAAATATTTGTATGACTTTAACGCTTAATGATCAGATGGTTGGGATTGTTAGCGTGTAATTTATAGTTTTGTTTATGTGATGCTCTCGATATATCTGTGCTATATCATAATCCATATAGGTCTAATCTTTACGATGACAGTTGATAGGATATTAAGAAATAGAACTAATGAAAAAGTTAATATACATGATAGGATAATATTCGTGTTACTCTGAAAATGACAGATGCTAATCTGTTTTAGTCATAAATTAATTTGAGAATAATAGACTCCCTTTACATGTTCATCAATAAATATTTCTTCAGTGTACTCTACCATTGTCAACTAGTTGATCAACAAAAATGTCAGCAGAGTGAAAATAGAATTATAAAACTTTATCTTTTTTTAAAATTCTCCTTGTTAATATTAATACAATCTAGTGGAAATTTTTATCTTGAGGGATTGAAGAATAATTATGTCATTGATGTTGATGTTGACTATTGCCTTTTACGATGCTTAGGATTAGAAATATAAGTCATCGTTTGATTAGACTCATTTTTCAAACAGCTCTCATTACTTGACATATTATGAGCACGTAAAATTTTGTTGAATATAGTGTTTACAAATAGATTATACTCTGAATTTCCCAATATAAATTTTGTGCTATTGATATCTCTATTAACTTTTACTTGTCACATAATCATTCGACTGAATTTGCATTTCCAATACGTATTCTTATCATAGATTTTGTCATTGTACAGTTGTTTCCATCCAATATCAATAGTGTTTTGTTCTCCACATTGTAACAAGCTTGATAGTAGACATATTGGTAAGAAAATCAATGATGAGTTTTTGGTATCGTGACATTCTGTATATACGAATATATGGGATCAATCAGTCTTACTAGATACTCTATTTCTTTATTTTTAAAATGCTACTTCTATCATATATCAGCATTATATGATTCGTTTACTACTTAACGAGAGTTAATCATGTATTACTGATGCTTTGCTATTATTTAGAATAGATATCTTGTTCGAAACCAAAATATTAAGAAATCTTCATCAAATGTTTTACTGAGAGATATGCTTTTTTATTAAATTTATTCATTCATTGTAATTCATACTTGCTATTTGAAAGATACTATGAAAACATGCTTAATTATTTTGATTTTGAATAAGATTTATAAGCATAGTACTGACGAGATTATATCGCTTTTCAATTTTTGACTCTTGTTTTTTAACCATATCTATATGTTACTTTTCATCATTTCTCACGTTTTTTTGTTTTATAAAATTCTTGCAACTGTGACGATAGAATGATATATTTTGAGTATATGTCATTTGAGTATATGGCATATATTAATCAAAACTTCTCAAGATTATGGCATGGCTTATACTTGACACCCAACTAATTATGATTCTTTAAAATTAAATTACTTTTTATCATAATAAACATCATACGTAGGTTCGGATTTTAATGTCAGAGAATAGTTCATAAAATTTTCAACTTTAGCATGTGAGGCAGATGTGCATGAAGACAAAACCCAATTTTATTGTAGACTATTTAAATATACAAAGAAAGATAAATAGATGAGAAAGAAATGACGAGATAATACACAAAGTAAAATGGCAATACAATAAATTGTGTGTTTAACATCTACGTTAGTTCTACCTCTAGATGATTGTTGTAGTTATTTAAAGAATTACTCGAATTATTCTTTATTGTTCACAGTCGCATTTGATACAAAACGTCGTAATACTTTCTTTTGAATTAATCGCTTGAATTCACGTCGGAAAAATGGTGACGATAAAGTATATACAAAAAATGTTAAAGAAAATTCCAGATGAATAAACATATAACTCATATTATTGATAAATGTTTCAACTGTTACACGGAAAGATGATTTCGATTTATTGATGGCTATTGTTTGATAAAGAAGGTCACAAGGATTAAGAAAGTTCAAAAAAAGCCAAAGCAATATTTGATTAAATAACATTTTCACATATTGTAAATCTTTTCGTGACATTCTAGTAAATTCTACAGGTTGAACAACACCAGCTACTGCTAATGGTCTTATTCTTTGTTTGCTTTGTCGAATATTTTTGATTGTGAGATATCCAAAAATAAGCGTCATCAATGGTGGTAATATGCCACTCTCAATCAATAGATAGATACTGAAGAAAATCCCATAAACGCCACGTCTATACAAGCAGATATCATCTTGAATTTCATAAAAGACAAGAATTTGAGTATACATTAAACACCAAAATATAAAACTGCCAATAATTAATCGCATAGCGATCTTTGATGAACTCCATCGACGCCAAAATATACTAGAACAACTGGCAAAATAACGGTCAACCGATGCCAAAATTATACAATAACGTGGAATAGCAACAAACAGATAGAAAAAATAATAGCGAATTTTACAATACCAAAGTATAACATTGATTGCATTAATATTGAAACCAATGTAAAGAATTCTTGTGACAAGAACGAAATTGAACGTTATGAATTGTGAAGCACTAGAGGCTAAAAAATACATAACGCATGGATTCTTGCGAAGATGTCGTTGACAAAAGATAAAACAATTGACGGTTGATCCAAAATTTCCCATAAGCCAAATAAGACCCATACCATACCTTGAAATATTCTTATTAAGAAGAAAAACAAAATTACACCAATAAATCTCGTAATCATCAGTACCACAATCAGTGCTGTTTGACATTTGTAATGAATATGTTTATAAAATTTCAGTAAACATCAAATATTAAATGACTTTTTCCAAAGGATTTTTTGAGTTATAATTACTTTGATAATGTGATCTTGTAATAACATTTTTTTTTTATAGAAGGAAAAATAAACTGCATAGGAATGACGTCAATTTACTTCAGAAAAAATAGGTAATGTAATGAAGCATTCAAGACGGGAAAGACGAATCTTGCAGTTGACTTTGGGCTATCGCCAGGAATCCAACAGAAGCATGGTTTTTGACAATGACTAAATACCTAGATTAAATCATAAATTCACTAATTAATCATGTTTGCAAAGTTGTATTTTCGGCAATGAATAATTCACTTTTTGTAAGAAAGACAGTCATTAGCAAATTATTGGATTAAAGTGCAAAATCCAAGGATTCTAAATTATGACTCATTCAAATATTATATTGGATACAATGCCTGTTAATGGTATAGGTGTGAATGTAGTAGTTATGAGAGAGCTAAGATTGGTACACAAGCACTTTCAACATCCACACCCACCCTATTGTCTTGAACATAAACTAATAGATTTCTACTTAATTATTCTTTGTATATAACATACGAAAAGCAATAGAAGGCAGAAATATATTTTATGAAAAACTAGAGTCCGAATCTAACCTATTCCGACAACGTTCAACACGAACAACTCACCTGGGGGTCGGATTGCAGAATTCTGCTATATGGCAAGGGCTTCTGAGGTGTGGATGGGTGTGCGTGTGGATGGGTCTTTATGTTTTCTCAATTCACACTCCACACCCACACCCGCAGTTTTAAACTTTGATTACCAAAATATATGAATAAACATTTGATTGTTTAAAAAAAACTTTTATTAATTTCCTTTTGACTAGACGTCGAACACAATCAATGAAATGAATTCATCTTAATTGAATGAACAGATGAATAAACAAAAAACAATTATCATCATCTATTCAATACATTCTGCCAATTCGTGTCCTAAACTTTTTTCATATTTTTTAGGGATAGCTATGAAAAAGAACTACTGAGTACTCTTGTGGGAAATTTTGATATTCAATTGTAAGTAATGATTCTTCGTTGGAACACAGTTCAAATGCGTAGTTTCGTGTGCCTATAATCACAAGTGTGATCGTATTTCTAAGATAAGAATGAATGTTCTCTAAAATCTGAAACAAAATGTGCAGTCATATGCTGCTAACTCAAAATGAAACTATCAGCAGATCTTTTAGAATATAATCATCCACCATCAATTATTGTTCTTAAAGATCTATTTCTCTAATTACACGTATCATAAAATAATGTTCTACGTAGTTTGATACTAATTTATTGTAAAAACGAAAGTGAGTAGGATTAAACGAAAGTATATTCAGAATTAATGAATGTTCTACCAGATAAATCACTTTATTTCCTACAACTTTCAATGTATTTCAATGACGCGATAAAAGAACTCTACATTAAAGTCGCCCATGACGTAATTTTATTAATTTTTAAATGATTACGGATATATGCATGCCCTTATCTTTCTGATCTAATTATAGAAAGAAAGAAGGAAAATGAGCCGAAAATATTCTTAACTTCAAGTAAGAAAATAGTTCTATCATCTATTATATAATCCTATTTGTCATTTGACTATGATTAAGGCACTTATGTCAAACAATAAAGAATTAAATAAAAACCAAAAAGTGCATACACTCAATGGATAACAACACTTTTGTTTGACCTTCATTCTATTTAAATACATTAGCTTTGAGTACTACATTGTAATCGATGTTTCAATAATTTTCTTGTTAAAATTCAATCTTTTTCTTTCTGTCTAAAATGATTCTCAATGAAAAACAGAAAAATTTTCGTTAGTGTTAGTTTCTTTTTTTAGTAGGATTCTTTCGTTTCTACGAGCGAATTAATGAACATTATGAATTATACTCAATTAACTCATTATAAATCGAATTAATCACAAAAAATTCAAAGTAATTTCACATTTCAAACTACAGTCAAAATTGTTATACCATTTCATTCTAATGTGCTAAATATTAATACTACACTTTTCTAGACTAATTAATTTCTTTCGAAATATGTTAGGGAAATCAAGTTCTACTCATTTTCCAAAGCGCGTTTTTTTTTTTGTATGTTTACTGTATAAAGTTTGCTCTACAAACAAATTTATTATAAAAATCGACTAAGTACTTATGTAAACCACATATTGCTGAATAAAACTTAATTTGTTTAGATATCTAGATTGATAAAAACAACGCACCAGAAGTGTAAGGGAGTATTATTATTGAGCTGCTTACCCTAGTTTTTTTAAGACAAAAAGAGAAAAATCTCTAACGAGTCTTTCGATCTTATTCGATGGCAACTCATAATTACTATGTATGAATGTTAATAATTAATAAACGGTGGTATTCATATCATCTATGCAGATATAGATGTGATTGTTAGTTTATATGCGTTGTTATTTGATATACGACTCGAAATTCGAGAAGCGCTGCAAATGATACTCTGTACACTTGTTTTTGTCCATACATAACACAAAATGATAGATTTAATAGAATGACTGTGTTGTTAGTGATCAGAATGAAGTTTTATATCACATGATTTCCTCAAAAATTTATTTATTTCGAGATGATGACTACAATGTAATATCGAAGCATCAAATTGATTTATAGTAAAAATGCTTTGGGTGCAATTCCTATGCTATTCAAATATGAAATACGATTTAGTCATTTGAATTATGATGAAAAAACTGAACTATTTTAGTCACATTTTTCCATATTGAAGACTGACATTCTGAAAGCTCTTCGAAATTATTACAGATTGTGAGAGGCACATGAACGCATTTTTCAAACTATGCGAAATGATTTGTGAAAATGACGTTCTAGATGAATACTTCAACACTCATTACGAATCGTGTTTCACAATAATCAACATGTCTGATCACAGGACAATAAACCGTATCGAAAAGCTGGAAAAATTCAGTCGATTTAATTGATTTTTATTAGCACGTTTTGCTCAAAAGATCTATAAGTGATGTCTTGCAACGCTACTTACCAATATAACAAAAGACTAAAGATAAAAATTGATATTGTCATGCGATGTCACTAAATTTGTAAGACACGAATTTCATGTCAGATAGCATCAGCAATAAGATGGTAATATCGAAATGTACGTCTCCTTCGAATGTTCTGAATAAAAACTTTGAGATATCAAAACAGAGAGATGGATAAATGAGAAACATTAGATGATGAGTGCCATGTGAATAAAGGTATGTCGTTTAATAGCACATGTGGTATCTTAACATTGAATATGAAACAAGCATGGTTTATGTAAAATAGGTAAAACTAAAATATCCAAGAATGCAGCTCAGCAAGATCAAAAGACTATATCAGACACTTTTTAAGTATGAATATAAAGAGTGCTGCATGAAGAATAGGTCTTTCTGTATCGTAACGATATATCTTAGGATATTCGACGGTTCAGACTTATCTTTCCGAACAAATTCATCCTTTAATCATCTGTTAAATAGTTTATTTTTCACATATTCAAATAACATGTATGATCCTTCAAGATATATTTCGAATGAAAGGTTAACGATGAAAACTTCTAAAAAGAAGTTTTAGTCGAATTCTTCCACTGCATATTTCAGTTGTTTAATGAGAATTTCTTT
The DNA here is from genome assembly GCA_905329745.1 of Rotaria sp. Silwood2. NCBI lineage: Eukaryota > Metazoa > Rotifera > Eurotatoria > Philodinida > Philodinidae > Rotaria > Rotaria sp. Silwood2. The sequence continues at coordinate 42,985 of CAJNSZ010000379.1, read as the reverse complement.
TGAGATTATCGTGCTTTCATAGGATGAACGGCGTAAAAAATCTTTTCATAGTTTAATAGGTTCAACATTTATAACTGAACCATTTCATGATGAATTTTCTTTGTTGATGATAGATGAACAATTATTTTGGCATTGTTATTATATTAGCTAATATATATGAAGTTGTGCACTATCCTGCTGTAATATCCAATCTGACACTGTCAGTCATTTTTGACCAAGAGAGCAACCTTCACAAATCCAAATTGTTCTTCTAGCCACATTCAAAATATTCAAATTGAGATCCTCTCAACGAACTTAATATTTCAAAAGGACAATGCACAACTTCATATTCATCAATTAACACAATTATGATTCTACCAGGATTGTTCTTCAATTATTAACAAAAAATATTGATTACCAAACAGTTCATAATTAAATGTTGAGTTGTTTACTTTTAAAATTGTTTGCTATATTCATTGTTTGACGACAAGATAATATCAAATGACGCTCTTAGTAAACAACTGAAATATCCATTCGGAGAACTCGACAACAACTTGGTTTTAGAAGTTTTTATATTCGACTATTCATTTGAAATACATCTTGAACAGTCATATATTTTATTTACATATGTAAAAAATGAACTATGTGCTTGAAAATTAAAAGATGAATTTGCTTCAGGATGATGTGGGTGGGCATGGGCGTGACTAAAGAGAATAACTATACTCACACTACCCGACGGGGTGTGGGTATGGGTGTGGGAGGGTGGGGTGTGTGGGTGCGGGTGTGTCGGAAGATCACTAGATCACCTCCACATACACCCACGCCCCACACACAGACCCCACACCCACACCCCACACCCACACCCATGCTTCCATCCTGTAGGTATGCACTTTAATCTTGACTTCAGAAGGAATGAAATAAATTAAACATGTACTGTAGGTGAATATATAAAGAATGAAAACCATAACAGAAACGTATTAAAGATTAAGGAGAGTAGAGAATAACACCAGATAGTGGATATGTATACTTGTGATATCACTGTAACACGTATTTATGAGAGAAGAACAACTCATGATAGTTAAAAGGGACATGGATAGTCGATTATAATGACTGATCATCGATAATAGCTAATTACTAGAAAGAATCATATATTTCTGTTCTCATAGTATTAAAGAATATTAAATAATAATAGATGCCAACAGATGCGACTTTCACATTTTTATCACACGGGATAAACTAGATAAAGCAGCGCTGCAAGTGAGTCGTTGTAGGTAATAGTCGATTTTACTAGTATGAGTCGAAAAATAACGGTCTTTTAATCCATCATGGAAGTATTGATTGTCTCGCAGTGATTCTTTTTTCGTAAGTAATAGCTTGCTTACTACAAAGTATTTAAGCAACTTTATCAATTAAACGTATGGTAGTATCAGTACTTTTTAGTGTTTTCAGGAGTAATCAAAAGTACTTTTGGCTTAAGTATACTTATAGTCACTTAAAAGGGTTCATTTGTATGTGCTGTTTCTACTTGATGAACAAATAATAAAAGTATTAATAGTGGCTTTTTTGGATCGAAATTTTTATATGGGTAGCGCTGTTCTGGAACCTATTTTACCACTCCAGAACTATTCTTCTTAAACAACATTATTAGCATAACAGAACATACTTTTCTTTCCTAAAATTACATATTTTTATATCGACATCGTGCCCCAAATGGCGCTAGAAGTATCTTAACAGCTCATTCTTGTTCGTTTTTCTTATCATCAGTCTCTTTCCATGGGAAGGTTAAACAGCTATTAATTTTGTAAAGATGGTACAGGCACCAGCATACAAGCAGGTTTAGATCAAATGAATATTAGTTTCAATTTTTATATGTTTTGAAACTAGAGAACAGATACATAATGAATATATTAGCTTGAATAGAAATATATAGGATAGAGTCGTGAAATTTTGATGACGAAACTAATAGGAAAACATGCCGAATGGTATGCAATTTAAATACGATAATTGAAAGCTACTTTAAAGGCTAATAATTTGTCGGATACGTTCGTCCAAATATAGGTGGTCGTATATAGTTATGATAATTAGTCCTCGAGCGGACAAATCTGAATACGATAATATCGGTACCAATATTTTAGGCTGTGATTAGACATCCGTGTGAGGGTGTTAATCTTGCGTTCATTCAAACCCACACCCACATCCTTAATGAACAACAGCCTTGAAGACTACACGATAATAGCGTTATATATTGATATTGTATTCGGATATTTTGTTCAATGATAGGCAATAACTTTTGACTGCTTTTATAGAATAACTTTATTTTAGAAAGAAACAATTTTATCATCATTTCTGACATTGAGAAAAAAATATTCACACATCTGAACGTTATACGTAATAGGCTTCCTTTATATTGTCATTTATCTGAATTGATTTAGTAATAATGATCATTTTATGTTTATAGTCAGAAGCAAAGACACAATAGCAGTAATACAAACAATAATTTGATATATGATAATCATGGAAATTTCTTGGCGTTGGTATTTAATGCAGGTTTGTTTCATGATGGTAAGTCTAAACTCAAATATCTGAATACATAGACTTTGAGATTTATTCACAAAGATTGTTATGAATGCTAATTGTAAAATCGCAGATGAGATACCAACAGTGAAACAGACTGGTAAATAATTTCTCATTATTCATAAACCTGGATCATACTTGAATCTTTGTTCTTATAGGTAGAACTTGTGATCTTGTTCAATCGAATCCCATCAAAGTGCTCAGTCGTACATCGACCAAATTCGTGTGCCAAATTACGTACAATTGTTATATAAACAATTCTCATTCATTGGCTGTCTTTAATAATGATTCAATCGTCTCCGGATGCAGAGTAAAGCTAGAAGCACATGATATTAAAAAATCGATTGTTGAAGTGACTTGTCAGAATATTATGAATAATGCTGGTCGAAAATTGGCATTTGTATTTGGTAGCAAGGGTGGGTACGGTCAAACTATTGCAAATCAAACATTTGGCGTTACACTTGAACCACTTCCTCTCAAGAATCTACCGAGTTTCGACGGAACACTAAACGACGACCTAACATCGGCGACGATCTTTGTACCAGGTTGTGAACAAGTTACCGAAGCAAAATTATATCTTACCTTTCACTGTTCAAGTGACGATAACAGCAACAGATCTCTTTCTGATAACTGTAAATTTACGTGTCCCGTGACGTCAGACTCAGTTTATAATATGACAGCGGTTCGTCTTCCTATTCCAAGGTATGATGGAACAGAAAGTAGCAATCAAACATTTCCAGTGGATCGACGAGTCCAACAAATTCGTATAGGTAAAATGGTGACATTTCAATATTCAGAAATTTTTTTCTCAGAAATGAAACTTCTATCTTTATAGAAAAAGATCACAACAGTCGTTGAACGATACAAACATTTTAAATATAGTTCCATTCGAAATAGGGTAATTTCCAACGTTGATCGATAAGCTGTATAAGACTTGTTTGCGTAGCTAATTCTCAACGACTTCAAAAACAAACCTCCTGGCGGATCATTTTTTCTTCAGTGATTTGACTCGACTGGTGTCGATCATTAGTAAAACTTCTGAAGTCTGAAGGCCCAATTTTCAAATATTTTTTAGCTAATTATCTCGTGTGTTGTTATCGTAAACTTCTGTTCTAAATATCAAATTGCTCATTTTTTTGTTTCAAAAAATATCTCATACAATCCGATTTTTTAGTTTGTAAAATTTTTTGACATAAGGGCGATTTTTTTCTTAATCGAGAAGTATTTTTGCATTATTAAAAGCATTTTAGATAGGTTCACAAACGAATGCTTTTGTTGTGCTGATTGCTTCGCGAATTCATTATTTTTCTCGACATTTCCTTCTTTTGTACGCATTCATAAACTAAATTTAAGGTCTAGAGAGAGCCAGACCGATGTCGGACCAGTGCAGACTCAAAAGTTCTTTTTTCATTAATATGACAAATGAAGGCTAATAATGACCACTAATATTATGGTAACGAATAATATGACTTGTTCGATTTTTATCAAGTAATATCAGACGTTTTGCTCTGGGTTTTATGCATGGATCTGAATGATGGTGACGGTCAATGACAGTAAGAATTAAGTGGACAGAAACAGTAACTATCATTTTTATTCTTCTCTAGACCTTCGTTTACATTGATACCCTATTTATTTGTGATCAGTATCAATTATGAAATCATAAGCTTTGCAACACCATAAACATTACACTATATTATTAATATTTGATGTAATTAAATGTGATTAATTTTTGGATATTTGATGTTATAGGTAGTGCTTGCAGTAGTAGTAAATCACGTGGCATTCAAGTGATTAAACGTACATCAAACATGTTCGTGTGCAACATTTCATACAATTGTTTAATTGTTAATTCTGATAAATTAGCTGTGTTTAAAGACAATATCATATCAACGCAGTGCAAAATCAACTTGACTTATTTTCCTTCTATCGAACATACCAATGTTATAGTTACATGTGATAATATTGTAAATAATACTGGTCGAGATTGGAAGTTTGTATTTGGCAGCATGAATGATCATAAGTCAAATGTTTCAAATGAAACATTTATTGTTACACTTGAACCATTGTCTCTCAAGAATTTGATCGGTATGAACATAACAATCAACGAAAATATAACAGAAGCGTCGATTATTTTGCCACACTGTGATGAAGTTTCGGAAATAAAATATCTTAGATTTCGATGCGGATATGATAACAATCAACTCAAGCCTCTTTCCAACAACTGTACATTTACATGTCCTGTCGAACCGGGTAAAATTTATCAGGTAGCAGTCATTCGTGATCCTATTCAAAAATACAACGGAGCACAAACTGATACTGACACATTTCCACAGGAAGAACTGCCATCCAACTTCGACACAGGTACGAAATGTAATTGGCTCTTTCAAAATATTTTCTCGCAAATGAAGTCCATCTTTACAAGACTAGTGAGAATTCTTATTATATAGTGAGATATTTTTAACTGCAACTCCGTTTGATATAGAGTAGCTTCCGAAATTATTAAACCAATGTGAAGATTTCAGCGAAAACTGGCTTAAAATAGATTATATGTTCACTTAAAAGCACCTGTAAACGTACATTTTCAGTTACTTCAAAATACTTCGAACATATTTTTTAGCGCTTACCACCGATTAATATATTAGTTAAAGCTCTTTTAAGTGGCTTGCGACAGCTGAAAAAGTCAAATTTTAAGTTCTTGTCATCTGCTTAGAAATTACCTATTGGGCAACAGCGGATAACCATTTAAACATTTCAAAGTTTAGTTGCTTTGCAGTCGCTAAAGCTTCATGTAGCTGACAAGAGTTTGCATTTTGTAATATTCAAAAGTTTATCAGTTGCCGTACAAAAGATAAGTTCTAAATTCGCTGGTAAAAATTTTCGTAGAAAAACTTTTTTTCTTGAAATCAAATAATAATCATTCAGATCAATAGGGTATAGAAACCTGATTACACTGATATAATGAAAGGCCAGTGTTAATTCTAACGTAGTAATATATGGACTATCTTGCTAGTGGAACATTCACGATCCATCATTTGTATACGACTTCGAGAAGTCAACCGTATAACATTAAATTGCAATGAACAATATGCACTCATTAAATTATTGTGATCAACATTCAATACTTTATCGGTCTAGTTGATTATTATTTGATTTCAAGAATAAAAGTTTTTCTTCGAAAAACTCATGACTCTCCTCAGGGGTCTAACGTATCGAAATGTTGTTCTTCATTTTCTAAGAACATCTTCCATATGATTAGAATCAAACTGAAGTCCTGATCTCTTAGAGATGAAAATCGTTATCAATGACGAAGACTCTTAAGTACTTGAGGTCATATCGCCTCAAGGGTGAGCTTGCTTTCAATATTTTCCCATCAGTTCATAGAGAATGAAAAGTTGTATACCATAAAAAAAATTTAGCTTGGACCCACCTCTAGTCCACTGTCCCTAGATAAATCTTCAGAGATTACCTGTCGGAAATCTCAGGGACTTCAAAACAAAAGAAAGTTTGCGATGGAATATCTATCGAGAATCTCAAGAAATCAAGAAAAAAACAAAAAAATTCTGGGGGATTTTTGAGAACTCGCCGAAGAATCCCTGGGGAGTCTCCGAGAAATCATCTGGAAAATCCTCGGAGATTCTTCAGACAGTCTGCAAAAGTCTTCCAGAATTTTTTTTGTTTTATTCTTGACTTCTTTGGATTCTCAATAAATATTTCATCATAAACTTTCCTTTGTGTTATTGAACTCCTCAGGAATTTCTCTAGGGGCAGTAGACTAGAGATGTGCTTCAAAATAAATGACAACAGATATACTGTCAAAAATTGACTGTCATGTACTCATAAATTATGATGTTTTCCGATCATATTGACCTCCAGAATCTCAATGAACAAGTAATATACCACAATGGAAATAGTTTACCTTGTTCAGCTTTTAATGCTTTATCTTTTGATATATTGTACCGAAAAATTCACTGACTTGTTGAAATATAATATTTAGAAACATTTGATGGACCATTTTTTTCACGCTAGATGGGTAGGGCTCTAACGTTAGACAGCCATTGAATCGCTTTGGCAAAGACTTGTATAAAGGATTGATTGATACAAAGATTTAGATATTCAAACATTACTTGGAGTAGATGAATGATATCTTGCAAGCTATTAAAGATGTTTTGTACTATAATAAAAACATACAAGTCTAGATTTAAAAAAGAATTGTGAAAACGAAAGCGTACATACAATTTGAAAATATTCATTTAATGCAACTTTGCATTTCGATGTGTCCATTGTCACAGAAGCGAATTTTAAGTTAACAGATAGCTTTTTTAGATAATTTCCATATAAATTATCGTCTAAATTCAAGTCATCAGCCGTTTCCGACCAATGAATCTTACATCGTGCAAGAATATCTATATCATATCAAAGTTATATTGGTTGAGAAGATCACAACTTCTTGAAATAATTGCATAGCAAATATGATGGTGACATTAATGTTTGCCGAAGTTATTTCAGATTAGCTAATTGCAAAATAATTATCAATTAATCCATGATATTCTAATCAAGATATATATTGATAGATAATATTTTATTTGAACAACATGCATAGAATTTTTGTAGGAAAGAATATTAGATAAAAATATTGAGAATTATATTTTGCTCATGTTTAATATGATTAGAGGTTTATGCAGATGATACTAAGTTCGGTAGTTAATAAAAGAGATCTTCTGAAGGCAAGTGATCTAATTTAAACAATATTTAAGCAAAGAATTAGAAGAGCATCTTGGATTTATTTTGTTTCAAAACTTTTAGGGCTTTACTATGAATCTCGCTATTCATTTTAATGTGGAACGCCCAGATTGATAATAAACAAGGAGTAAGTATCTGTTTGAGAATGAAAGCAAAGATAACATCATGATAGTGAAACTAAGTAGTTGCGCATATAAAATGCCTCTTTCATACTATGAATGTCTTCTAGTATAGGCAAGATGTATCATACATTCCAAAACATAAATCCAATGATTTGAATCAATTCTAAGGAATAAATATCAGTATCACTTCAAAACCTATTTCATTCTGAAATTATCAATCGATCCTACTTCGTTATCTTGTTTTTTTTCCAATGATATTTATTTGATGTCTTCCGTTTTGAAAAACAGCTACATTAATTAGTTCACAAATAAGGCTTAAGAATGATATATAACACAAATTCAGATCAGATTAAATCTTTATTAAAATTAATGTGAGATTGAAATTTGTAAACATTTAATTGCATCATATATCCATCGTTCTTCTTATTCATGTTAAGTGCGAAGTCTGTTTAAATCTAGTGATCATATTCAGAAGACATGCTTCATTAGCTACAGAACTTAGCATCATCTGAATAAACAAACAATCATATTAAACATCAATAAAATGTAATTCTCAATAGTTTTCTCTAACATTGTTACGTGTAAAATTCTATTTGCGTTGTTCAAATAAAACATTATCTATAAAGATATATTTTGATTAGAATATTACGAATTAATTGAGAATTATTTTGTAATTAGTTGATCTGAAATCACTATCACGAAGTTCTTTATCGAAATTACAAGTCCTAAAAATATTTTAACATCTAAATGTCACAATTTCGAAACTATTATTTCATGAAGCTATAACATCATCGACCGATTTTATTTCGATACAATTTATATATTGATGAAGTTCTTTTCTTTTAACATCACAGTACTATGTGATATTGCGATGAATATTATACAAGTCGATGGACAATTTTCTTCTGAATTCGATTCATTTTCATAGTTCAGTCAAAATTCTAAACAACTAAAACCCATGATTAGTTCATAAGTTTATATTTTGATTCCTGTGAAATTTTTTACTCAATAAGACCGTATATGAAATAATCGTCAAAATTTATTTATAATCATATCTTTGGATTTCAGAAGTAGATAAAGCAAGCAATTTCAGTGTTGAACTGAGAAGGATTAATTCTACGGAGGCGTTTATTTATTTCAAACATCCTCGAGGGGGTTTCAGTAATATTCAGATCCATTGCTTTGGAAATGTTCAAAACTGTACAAATGCAAGCTCTTATCTAGCGGGTCATATTAACAATAACTGTACTAATTGTACTTACATTGTTATCACTCCAATCATAAATGGTGTCGAATATAATTGTTGGGCCAATACTTCCAAGTCAGGAGTTAATTCTACAGCCTACAAAGTGATAGATTTCAACACAAGTAAGTGAATATAAACTCTTTAATAGGATATATTAATCTTTTATTGGTTGCTCTTGTGTTAGCTCTCATGCCTGTCATCTATCAACAAACATGGCTACCAAATATGACTCAGATCACTTTAAATGTTACTACACAAAGTGATTTCGAAAATCTTGAAACAGTATGCAAGACGAAAGAAAAACAGAAACCTACATGCACTGACATGGACATTATTCATAATCAATGTTCAACAACAATAACACTGAACTTCAGTAGAACTCGGGGATGTGATTATCAATGCTTTTTCTTAACAAAAAAACATGGCTTTGATGATGCAAGTTCAGAGAAGTTCATTATGTCAATACGTAAGTCACGAATAATTCAATAAAAGAACACATAGTTTTTAATTATATAGCGCCTCCAAAACCGATCATCGTTTCATCAACATGGGCTGCTCGACATATCTCAGTAAATTGGACAATCGATGAACCTACTTATGTCGATCAATTTTCTGTCATTGTCAACGGTACCCGTATGATAGTTTCGGATAGAATAGCTCGTTCATTCAATTACACGAACGGGATTCGTCCTAATCGACAGTTAGTATGGATTTATCAATGTGATATTAATTTGAAATTTCAACAAACATCTCCTTTTTTGATTTTATTGCCATACAGTATTGGTCAGCTTACCAAAAGAAATGAAACTTTTGACGAGTATTTCGTTCGAAAAAGTTTATGAGTCTTCATTTCTTATAAGCTCATTACAATTAGAACTCGACTAAGTGATCTGATAAAATGTGACAACCATAATCAATGCCGCTTGACACTCAGAATAGAGAATGTATCATAGTATCAATTATAGATCTCAAGATCATTATTTGCGTATGATAATTGAATATTTTTCTTCGATGAAAAATTATTTGATAAACTTTCACTATACAGTTTCTGGCACGTAACTTGTGAAAACACTAGTAAAACAGACAACAATAAAACTTTTACCAAATTTCAAATTCCTAATATTGCTAGAAATAATTATTTTCAGATATCAACTGCATGTAGAGCTCATTTCAAATCAGAGAATATGGTCTGATGAAATAGTCCATCAAACAGCAGAGGATGGTATACTTGCCTTTATATTCATCTCCTTCTTTTAAATTATTTTCTTTGCTTTTCTGTGAAGTCCCTGAAAAGCCAAGTCATGTTGATGTTGAAACAAAAATCATCGATTCCAGTGATAATGGAAACATGACAGCTAGTCAACATCCTATTTATATCGATAAGTCATTGTTTTCGAGCGATAATGGTATCTTGCTCAAATATTTGGTCTATGTCCGTCAGGGTAAGATATTACCATAATTTACCACAAAAAAGTGATTTATGATTAACATTCTTCAAGACATGCACAAGACCATTGAAGAACCTGACTTGAATGGCACATACGAAGATGCTATGCATAATCGTTCAATAGACTATTTGGCTGTTGAAATTCCAGTCTCTACATCAAGAAAAAAGTATGCGTAGAACTAATATATACCATTATTAATCAAATTGGATTGTATCGATATTGTATCCTTTGCTATTCTATTAGATCGACAGTGAATTTAGCTAAGAATATCATTTTAATGCTCGGAAATGAGACAAACTGCGCCAATCCCAGAATATGTAATGGTCCACTAAACGTTGATACTAAATTCAAGTGAGAATTCCATTTGTGAGGTGTTTGTTTTATGTAAATGAATATTTTACAGAGTGCTAGTGGGATGTTGCACAAGTGCTGGATGTACATTTGTTCTATCAAAAGAATTTACTACCAAGTTGGGTGAGTTATCTATATATGTATGCTTTAAATCAATTTGGAGAAGATGTTTTTCTTAGATATAAAATATATGTATATATTCGAATAATCATTTACAGTTGATAGTATGATGGAGTTTTCGATGTCGAATATTAATTTAATTTTTCATAACATTGTTTGTAATACAATACAGGGTTGGAAATACTATTTTGCAAGGGGGGGTACCGCTATAATTTCAAATAGAAAACATAATGAATTTTATATCAAATGAAAGCTTGTCAAAAATGGAGTTTATTGATACTAAATAGTAAGGATTATGAACACTTTTTAATATCGAACTTAAGAAGCTTTGAGAAATTTTATACTTTTATTGCGGTGGACAAGTAAAGTGCCAGTAATTGAAAAATGAATTAAAATGTTTTTCTTGGATATTTTTACATGGTTCGATAGGGCTCGTCGAGCTCTACAAAACTGTATATACTAAAAAATTTGCAAACAGAGTTATTGGGTTAAAATTCACTGAAAACTGTCTAAAGAATGTACCGAAAAATCCTCATTTTTTTATACTTTTTATAGAGAAAAAAAAGTGGTTCTTTTTACACTAAATTCAGCTGTTTTTCATTAGTATCCTTATGTAAAATGTTTGAAAATATACTCATTCGATGCAGCGTGAAAAACTGTATCGAATGAATATATTTCGAAACATCTGAGGAAATAAAAATAATCAGAAAAAAGGAAATTTTATTGAAAATTCGAGGGTTTTTCTTCCATATCAAAAATATGACTTTTTTAACAATTTTTAACATTTTCCAAATAGTTTTTTGAAATTTTTATCAAAAGAATACATTGANATTATTGGTGACATATTTACATTTTACAGCTGCTTGTATGTCTTTAGTTTTCGTCTTTTTTCAAATATATCTAAGACATTTTTTAGGCCTAGTCATATATGATTTTGTAGAAAATTTCAATCGCTATCTTTTGAGAATAAAAAGAGTTTTAAATACAGGGAGAGTAGAAGAGAAATCTTAAAAATACTGAGAGGTTCATTTTTCCTGGGACACCCGTTATTTACTTTATGATTAATATTTAAAATATAAAATTATACTTCTTCAAGTATTGATACAAAGAATTTTGCTTTTTTTCTCGTTGATAAATGTTCAATTAATCATACATGTTAATAGTAAGATACTCTTACTTCTTTTTTTTCACTTTTGTATGTATAACTTCCACTCAATGATTTTCGGGAGCGAAAGTTACTATTCATACTTAATAATAAATATAAAAGTCAAGAAGGAAAATTTATCTAATTATTTCCCTAGCATGCAGTATATGTTAATTATCTTCCTTTCTTCATCACATCCATGTTTTGTTCATTCTTTTGTGATAAAGTTACGACAATAATTGCCATAATTATCATTAATATGTAAAAGTTATCGTCTTCTACTTCGTACTCTCAATACCTTCTAATCATCTCCTTCACCGAATTTATCTAATTCTATACTTATTGCTTACATTCAAACGAGCTACATGCGATCAATAAATTCCGCAGTATTTATTTAAAAACCTGTAATAAAACTAGAAAAAAAGGAACGACAAAACTTTATTAATCACGAGCGGCCGCTCGCTGGTAATCGAACGGCCGCTCGACGGAGCGACCGCACCGTCGGGCCCCTTGAATGAAGGATGGTGCGGTCGCTCCGCTGGGCGAAAAGCCTTATTGAGCGGCCTGTAGCGCCGTCACTTTTTGAAAGTATGACTCATATTTTCCGCCCGCCGCTCGTCGATTTTTATGGACGGTGCACAGCTCTGACGTCTACTTCATTATTGCTTTCCTTATATTTCTATTAGTATAGAATTTTAACCAGTGGTGGTTGTGATGAATAATATATAATCTAAATTTAATACAAAGGTTGAACGAAGAACTGTAATAAATAAAATTCTATTATCATATGTGAATCTGCTGTATCTTTATATGAAGTTACTCGATCAATATCTCCTATTTCTCAATGGTGTGTACATGGTCTTAGCATAAGAACTAATAATAATGCTGAAAGTGAACATTTTTCTTTAGTTAATTCGAAATATCGTTTTCTTGTTTCATATAGCATTTCATAGTTATTTTAATCATCGAATACAAGTACATCATCCCAACATTTGATCATTCATAAAATTTTTACAAGGAGAAGAAAATCGTTTTCATCATATGTGTATTCTGTTTACTGCAGGTTTAGGTATTAGACCAAAGCAAGCTAAAACAATTGCTATTCAACGTCGTATAGATAGTCTTGGCCAATGATATTATGATGGTACTATGGAATACTTGGACGGTTTATCATTTACAGTTGCTAAACAGAAAAAATGACAAATCAATTTTTTTTCATTATCAACATTTGACCTCGGTTGGAACATTAACATTAACTCATAAAATAAAATATGTTCTTTATTATTCACAACTCAATGAAACATCTATCACCCAATTTTCATATCGATATTATTTTTTCGATATTTTTCCTTTCGACATTTTTACGGCCAACCGATTCAATCATCAATTTATTTAAATTCAGCATCAGATGCAGCATTTACAATATCACTTTATACGTAGCATTCATATCATGATGAATCTAAAGATAAAGATGTATGGATTTTATAAACTCAAAATGCTGATCTTTCACTATGTCAAGTAAAATTTCTTTGACTTTTTATTTCTATTTAATTTTAATATAATGTATTTGGTTTTTATTCTTTTTAAGGACTTGTATGTTATTCGATTTGCAAATAAAGAATGAAAATATTTAAAAGATAAATATACAATTAAAAATATAATTTATTAATTTTCGCATATTAAAATATTGAATTTAGAGCACTTTAAATTGAACAATTGATATTTATAAAAACAAATAAGAAAAGTGTGAAATAAAACATTGTTAAAATTCAAAAGAAAAAAATAAAATTTTTCTTTTTAATATCGGGTATTCATACATCTTTCAGGTTTCTTCTGTCATTAGAGCTTTTGTTTTTCGAATTAAAGACACAACTGGATGTTTTGATGATAATGTATGATCAGCTATTTCTTCTGCTCGTTCTAAATATTCTTTTGCTTGTTCAATATTTCCTAGATGTTTTTGAACAAGTGCAAGATTATGTAATGTACGAGCTATATCTGGATGATCATTTGGTAATGATTGTTGTTGTAATTTCAATGCAATTTCATATTCTTCACAAGCTTTTGAATAATCTCTAGAAGCTAAATAAACATTACCTAAATTAACTCTTGGTATTGCATGATTTGGATGATAAGATGGAAGAGAACTATCATAAATTTTTTTTGCTTTACGATATTTAACTATTGCTTCATCATACTAAATAAAATGCAAAGAAAAAAAAATATTTAGATTTATTTGAAAATTTTTTGTTGTCTTACATGTTGTCGATCATAATCAATAGTACCCAAATTAATTAATGTTCCAGCAACATCAACATGTTTTTTTGAAATACTTTTTTTATATAATTTCATAGCTTGTTGAAAACATTCTTCTGCTTTTATTTTTCGTCCTTGTTCACTATAAACAATTCCAAGACCATTCAAAGTTTTACCTGCACTTGTTAAACGTTTTGGTCGAGCATTCATATGTAAATTATATGCACGATTATAACAATTTATTGCACGATAAAAATCACCTTTTAATTGATGTGTACGACCAAAATTGAAAAATATACAAGCAATTTCTTCATCATTTGGATTTGAAGAATTAAGAATTGTATCAAAATATGCTTCAGCTTTAGTATATTCACCCATTTCAAGAAGTAAATTACCAAACATAAGAATTATATTTGATTCATCCATTTTTTTCTTTTGATATTTCATATATTCAGCAACTAAATCAGTATATTGATCAGTTCCATGAATTTGAATATGCCATAAATCTTCTTCAACATTATATTGACATGAATCAATTTGAAAAACTGCTCCTATTTAAAAAACAAACAAGAATTTTGCAGTTTTGATATTATTTTTCTATGCAATAAAAGGTATTTATTATGCATTATAACTATCATCATACAGAAGTTTCGTCTTGCTGTTATTTATCTTGTTTTTAAAGGACATCATCAATTAGTAAATAGAAATGATTCATAGTTTTATACATATGTGAGTCTTATCGTATCTTTCTTTTTTATTATATCAATCTAATGTATTTGTTGTATTCTTCTTCCCATGTAAATATTTTTTGAATCGAATCGCGTCTAAATCGCGTTTTGCTTGCGGGCAAATCGCAACAGTTGAGCGCGTCTAGACGCAGCTCAGATGAAACAGTTCTTGTGTTTAGATGCGGTTCGACATTAATTCTCGTTCAGACGCGATTTCTGACAAGATCGTGTCCAAATGCGATTCAAAGTAAATTCGCATCTAGACGCGTTCGAACCTATATTTCAAATTTTAAGAATATATTATGATCCAGAGCTGGGCAAGTACGGACTTTTTCGAGTACGAGTACGAGTACGAGTACTGGCCCTAGAGTACGAGTACGAGTACGAGTACCAAATCCTCGAGTACGAGTACGAGTATGAGTATCGAACTGTCGAGTACGAGTACGAGTACGAGTACGATTACATAAGAGTGAGTTTCCTAAGATCTCGTTAGAAAAAATTTAATTGATAGTTTTAATAATGATGTATTAATTTTGAGATCGAAACATAGTTAAAGTCATGAATCAAAATATGTTTATTCTTATTTTTTTCATCATAAAGTTTTAAACAATCAAATTACAATAAAACGCTATTGCATTTAAGAAAAGTAAGCAAGCATACATTTTTTGAGGTTAACGATGCGCGATGTGGACGCATAATAAAACCACTTTTAGAAAATATTCTTTCAATAGGAGCTGATGTAGCCGGTACTGACAAGTATTTTAGACTAAGTTCATATAGAGAAGGATAGAGATTTTTCTTGAGAAAAAGTAAATTATTTTCATTGCTTCTTTCTGATAGAAAAGCATCAAGCTCTACCAAAACTTTCGATTTCTCATCAAATGAAACCTTTTTCGTAACATTTAAGTAAGGAAAAAGACTTTTTCTTTTTGTTGTTGGATCAACATGTTTTGTCATCATATCACTAATATCTTGTTCAGTTACGTTCGACTCATCAGCTCCTTCTGGTTGTGATAGAGAAAAATTCAATTTTGAGAAAAAACAAACAAAAGTACTATGAATTTTTTCGATAACACGTAACTTTATTGCAAATTGAAGATTATCGAGCCATAACAATTTAAAACGTTCATCTAGAAGTGGCGCAATTAGAAAGATAGGATCAGAAAAACGTCAGACATGGAATACAAAGCAAATGGTACATCAATTTCGAAATGGCGAAGAAGTCCACTAAATCGAGCTTTGAGAGATGAAAGAAGTGCTTCACACAAAGATACTAGAGATAAATTTGAAGAAGCATGTTCACGCTCAAGATCAAAAAGAATACCAAGAATTGTAGGTGCAACAAGACTAACAGTAGCATAACATTCACCTTGTGTTAGAACAGTAGCTTCATTAAACAGTTCAAATAAAGAAACAAAATCTTCTAAAATTTTTCTATCTTTAGTATTAAGAATAAGATTATTTTTTTTTAAATCAGTTAAAATAGAGTTAAGAATGAAGGATGGAATACTAATAACTTTCTTCACAGTTTGAAATTGTGAATTCCATCGAGTTCGATTAGCAAGAGGAATACTGTACTTTTGTTCTTCTAAACGTTCTGCAAATGATGTACTCGTATGTGCAAGTTTAGCAAGATCAGCTACTTTTTTAAGAGATGATAATGCACCACCACCAGCTTTAATTCCATCATTAACAACAAGTTGAAGACAATGACTAAAGCATGGTAATCGTAAAAATTCTTGTTCTGCTGGTGCACTAAGTGTTGTTCCGTATATATCATCATTTACTTCTTCTGCTTGTAGTTGACTATTTTCGTACAATTTATTATTATCATCACTATCTTCATCACTTGTTTCACGTTCCGATTGATCATCATCAATATCATTAAAATATTCTTCAAAACCGGGTAACATAAGATTATCAAATGCAGCTTGATTATTACTTGCATTATCAGTAACTATTCTAACAAGTTTATCCTTTAAATTGTACATTTGTATAACACGATCAAATTCAGCAGCAAGTTTATCACCGCAATGTTTACCTTTTAGACGTTCAAACGAAAGAACATAAGTTTTATATTGATCATCAATAATTGTATGAAGTGTAATGCCAAAATAACTACGCATTCTACGATCACTCCATATATCAAGAGTGAGACTAACATATTTTGATCGATTACAAATGTCCTGCAGCTTTTTTATACATTTTTTATACATAATAGGAAGAAACGAACGTGTAATATCACGTCTATTAATCATTTTGTATTTTGGATCAGCATCTAACATAAAATTCATAAACGACTCATTGTCGACTATTGATAATGGAAGACTCATATTAATAATAAGATTTCGAATAAGACTGTTGGTGAGGAGTTGTTGACGTTTATTATTGGCCGAATCTAAAATAAAAAAAATTCCTTATCTTTGTATCTTTATAGAAAATACAAAATGAAATCATAGTAACATATTTCTCTTTATAAACGAAACTAAGTTTATTGCCTCAATTCTAGTCTTTTCTCACTATTTTTTTCCTAATTCAATTACGACGTTATTTAAGATAGGTGTATACTTACATTTTTCATTCTCTCGATTAAAAATATTTGTAATCTTCGGCTGATTTTGTTCATTCACCACCCGGTCATGTTTACTCTTCCATTCATCAAATGCAAATCGGTGTTTAGTTTTTATGTGCTTTAAAAAATTCGAAGTTGTTTTATATGTATCTGTAACAGATAATGAACAAATATTGCAGCAACAAGTCCATCGATTCTTTTCAATATTAATATTCAATTTTGAAAAGAATTCTTGAATAACAGGTGGTCCATTAACATCATCATTTACCACGACGACGGATTCTGATTCACCTTTTGTGATAATCGAATTTGTATCCATAACAAATTTATATAATTAAATAAATGTTCACAATAGTAAATCAAATAATTGAATTATAATAATACACGAGCAACGAATGTATTTTGTTCAGTAAGAATAGATTATGCATACAAAAGGAAAGAAAAACTGTATAATAATATACAAACACTCATTGGTTACTAATTAAAGACGATATTACTAGTGAAGGAGAATAAGAAAGAAAGAGTACGCCAGTTGTTAAATCCTAGGAAGACGTCTTTATATTTATCTGTATATGTATGTAAAGAATAAAAAAAAGATATCAGTTGTGTATTTCACCCTCGGAAAAGATACTATAATTTTATCAAGCATCATTTTAATATAATGCATAATTATTTAGAATTTCGAGTATTTGAGTCTCGAGTACGAGTACGAGTACTGACCCTTCGAGTACGAGTACGAGTACGAGTACCATCTAAATCGTACTCGAGTACGAGTACTTCAAGTATTTTGCCCAGCTCTGTTATGATCCGTCTCAGGTTTGATCTGAGTTGCCATCGATATTGCCTATTGATGGTCTTTACCTAACTATAGGCCAACGGAAAGCTCGAATTTTGATGTTTCTGAAATGATAGAAATGAGATTAGAACAAGTGAACTAGCGATTAGAAAGCAAGTGTACATGCCATTGAGCCACATGTGGTCACATTAATTATCAAACGGAACAGACTCTGTATATTAATGATTTATCAGAAACTTATTTACGAGCGCATGAATAGATAAAATTGTGTAGATATTTGAGAAAAAATTAAAATTCAGAAAAATTTGAAATTATAGGAGAAAAAAATTGCAATTTTAATTTTTTTTTAAGAATAATTTTAAATACAGGGTGGCCCAAAAGTCATGTTACCCAAAAAAATTGAATATCTCCATTAGGGCTTGACCAAACGGGGTGATTGTTTTAGTAGTAATAGAGATATGTACAAGCTTTAAATCCATAAAGACATGTCTAGGAAGACCCTTTGTTAAGTATCACTACTGACCTCAAGAAGAAAAATTTTACTTTTTCATAGTTAGAAAAAAAGTCACTTTGCCAAAAAAAAT
>CAJNSZ010000379.1:0-24268 GCA_905329745.1 Rotaria sp. Silwood2 | reverse complement strand
CATGGATGGCTAAATGATCATTTCTCGAGCTTCAAGAAATGCAAAGCGGAATTCCGGAATTTGTGCACAACGGTAATCATTGGGAAATGCAGGAATTCCGGGTCATTCCTGCCTATTCCGGAATTACAAACATGTCATGGACGGCTAAATGATCATTTCTCGAGCTTCAAGAAATGCAAAGCGGAATTCCGGAATTTGTGCACAACGGTAATCATTGGGAAATGCAGGAATTCCGGGTCATTCCGGGCTATTCCGGAATTACAAACATGTCATTGATGGCTAAATGATCATTTCTCGAGCTTGAATAATTGGAAAGCGGAGTTCCGGAATTTGTGCACAACCGTAATCATTTGGATATGCAGGAATTCCGGGTCATTCCTGCCTATTCCGGGTCATTCCTGCCTATTCCGGGTCATTCCTGCAGGAATGTGCAAGAATATCCAAGAATATGCAGGAATGTGCAGAAATGTGCAGGAATTCCTGGGGATTCCATATAGATGCAATTCCGGAATTCAATGGGGAATTTCATCTTTATTTCTATCGCAATGTTAAGTAGAAGATGAATACATGTACCTATGCAGGAATATGCACGAATGTGCAGGAATGTGCAGAAATGTGCAGGAATTCCTGGTCATTCGATATAGATGCACTTCCGGAATTCAAAGGGGAATTGCATCTTTGTTTCTAGCGCAATTTTAAGTAGAACATGAATACAAGTACCTATGCAAGAATATGCAAGAATATGCACGAATGTGCAGAAGTGTGCAGGAATTCCTGGTCATTCCATATAGATGCAATTCCGGAATTCTAAAACCGAATTGCATCTTTATTTCTATCGCAGTGTTAAGTAGAACATGAATACATGTACCTATGCAGGAATGTGCAGGAATGTGCAGGAACGTGCAGGAATGTGTAACTATGCGGAATAGGATGACTGCTCTTTTTATGACGATTATTCGTAAGAATTATTTTTCGTTCTAGTTTGCCATAACATGACAAATACAAAAGAAAACAAAGAAAGTATTACAATTGTTTGGTTCGATTTCAATATTCATTCGTACAATCAAACACATAACATCAATGAACGATTACGTCAAATCAATGATTATGTTTTATATTACAATGAAATTGAATCTTGTATAAATTACATTCATTCGATTAATCAAGACAAAATATTCTTAATTACTTCGAGTATGGATGCCTCTCAAATATTAGATAAGATCAATACACTTCCACAAATAAATTCCATCTTTATATTTGATTTCAATAAGAATCAAAGCAAAGAATTTATTGGTGAATATTTGAAATTTATTGGTATTTATACTGAACTAGAAAATTTGTATTCATCAATTCAAGAACAAATTGAACTTAACAATGAATTATTTTCAACATTTAGTTTTTTTGATCAATCTGAATATTTAATACAAGATTTATCGAAACAAACTTCGGATTTATTTTGGTTTCAATTATTTAATAATATTATTTTGCAATTATCATATGATCAATTAGCTAAAAATGAAATGATTGATTTATGTCGTCAATATTATAAAGATAATTTCAAATATTTAAAATTAATTAATGAATTTGAACATGAATATCATTCAGATAAAGTTATTCAATGGTATTTTAAAAAATCATTTCCTTATAAAATGATTACAAAAGCATTTAAAACAAAAGACATCGATCAATTAAATATATTGAGATATTTCATGATTGATCTTGTACAAAGTTTTATGCGACAACATCAAAATAAAATTCATCATGAAAATCTTACTGTTTATCGAGGTATAAAATTATCGAATGATCAACTTGATGAATTTCGAAAACGTAAAGGAAAACTTTTTTTAACAAATGGATTCTTAACAGCAACTCGATTTCGTTCAAATGCATTGAATATTGTTAGAAAATCAATGAATTTTATTTCTACTATATTTGAAATCGAATTAAATTCACAAGATTTTGACAAATATGTGTTATTTACTGACATAGATAAATCTAATACGTTTTCTAATCAAGATGATATTCTCTTTGATTCAAGTGTCATATTTCATTTAGATAATATTGAATTTCAAGAAGACATTTGGATTATTAAAATGAGTATTTCAAATGAAGGAAAATCTATTCTAGAAAAATATATTGAAAATACACGTAAATATCAATCTGAAGATTTAAGTATTGAAATTATATTCGGACGTCTTATGTTGGATAGAGGACAATGGAATCAATCACAAAAATATTTTGAGCAAATATTAATCGATTCAAATGATTTGGATCAAGCATGGATAGAACATAGTCTTGGTGAAATACATTTTTTAAAAGGAGAATGGATTATAGCACGTAAATATTATGATCGAGCGATGAATTCAAAACAAATTCATATCAAAGATTCAGCTCGAATACTTTCCGATATAGGAGACATTCTCTTTGCAGATGGAAAATTCGACGAGGCTATGAATTTTTATCAACGAGCATTAACAATTCGAAAAGAAAATTATCCTCCGGATCATGTGCATATTGCTACTAGTCTGCGTAATATTGGTGATATCTTCTTTAAACAAAACAAGTACGATGAATCATTTGAATACTTTCAACAAGCACTTACAATTTTGGAGAAATATTATAAATATTCCCATATCGATATAGCAAAATGTCTAATTTCTATTGGATTCTATTTTCGTGAACAAAGAAATTATGAAAAAGCTCTTGAATTTTATCAACGATCAATAACAATCTATGAAAAATATTATCCTTTTGGTCATGTGTGCATTGCATCCACACTTAATGATATTTCATACATTCTATATAGACAAGACAATTATGATGAAGCTATTGATACTCATCGCCGAACATTGATAATGCAAAAGAAATGTTATCCATTTGATCACATCAATATTGCTGATTATCTTTGTACGATTGGTGTTATTAACTTTGGATTAATCAACGATGAATCTGCTTTGGAATTTTTTCAACAATCATTGAAAATACAACAACAATACTACACTTCTGGTCATATAAATCAAATAACTATCTTGAATAATATTGGTGTGACTTTGAATAGATTAGGAAAGTTTGATGATGCTATGAATTTTCATCGACAAGCACTTGCTATACAAGAGAAATATTATCCATCGTTTCAAGTAATCTTAGCAGATACATTTGATTGGATCGGAGACGTTCTAAAGAGTCAAATGAAATATGAAGAAGCTTTATGTTATCATAAACAAGCACTGGTAATATTAAATAACCATTATTCCTTGGGTCATGGAAGTATAGCTTTTACACTTAAAAACATAGGTAATATATTAAATCAACAAGAAAAATTCGATGAAGCTCTAGAAATCTATCAACAAGCGTTAGCAATAATCGAGAAGTATTGTCCATATTCTCGTGGTGAAATCGCATATATTTTGACATATATCGGTATTGTTCTAAATAATCAAGATAAGTTCGATGAAGCCATTGACTACTTTCAAAAAGCATTGGAAAATCAAAATTGCTATTATCATTCTGACCATCCAAATATTGCAGATACATTAAATAACATTGGTAATATACTTCGACGTCAAAAAAAGTTTGAAGAATCTATGAAAGCCCATACAAAAGCATTAGAGATTCAAGAGAAAAAATATCCTTCAGGACATATCAGTATGGCTACAACAATGAATAAAATTGGTTTTGTATTACAAGATGAAAAGAAGTATGATGAAGCATATGATTATCATCAAAAAGTCTATTCACTACTTGTAAAACTTGGAGGCGATTATCCATCAAAACAATTAGACATTGCTAATAGTTTAAGAAATATTAGCCATATTCTCTATTTACAAGATAAGAACGAAGAAGCACTTGAATATCAACAACGTGTATTATCGATTAGAGAAAAATATTTGCCATCTGATCATGCTGAAATAGCCAATATTTGCATAGATATAGGTCGTAATTTTCGTTGTCAACGCAAATATACGGATGCATGTGAGTTTCAACAACGAGCTTTAACAATTCAAGAAAAATTCAATCCATTAAAACAATTGAATATAGCTGAAAGATTTAACGATATTGCTAATATTTTCTATGATCAAGAAAAATACGATGAAGCCATGGATTTTTATCAACGAGCATTAGAAATAAGAAAGACATTCGATTCGTCTGGCTATGAAAGCATTGCTACTATACTCAATAACATTAGTGATGTATTTAAAAAACAACAAAAATACAATGATGCGCTCGATTTTAAAACACAGACACTCAAAATACGAGAAATCCATTGTCCATCTAATCATGAAAATATTATATCTAGTTTCAACGAGACTGGTAATGTCCTACGAGAACTAGACAGGTACAATGAAGCTCTTGATCATTATCAAAAAGCGCTAGCAATCTGCAAGCAATTTTATTCCTCTAGTTATGATTTCATCATTATTATCCTTATTAATATTGCTTATGTGCTTGGTGATCAAAAAGAATACGATGAAGCACTTCTCTATCGACAACGAGCATTAGCAATACGAGAAGAACATTTTTCATCAGATCATAAAAATATTGCAAATGATCTTACAAGTATAGGACATCTTCGAGTCCATCTAAAAGAGTATGATCAAGCTATTGAAATCTATCAACAAGCAATTTCTATCAGAGAACAATATTGCCCATCTGATCAAGCTGATATTGCAGATAATCTACAATACATTAGTGGTATTTTAAAAGAACAAACAAAGTACGATGAATCTCTCGAGATGAAGCAAAAAGAATTAAAAATCTACGCGAAATTATATCCAGATGGTCATGCTTGTATAGGTTCGTGTCTTAATTCTATCGGAAGAATTTTAAGGGAAAAAAAACAGTACGATAAAGCATTTGAGTTTCAACAACAGGCACTAGCGGTTCGAGAGAAATGCAATCCATGTAGCTATGCAGATATTGCTAGTACTCTCGGTGATATGGGCAATACGATGTATCTACAAGCTAGATATGATGAAGCTTTTGACTTCTATCAAAAATCAATAATAAATTATGAAAAAGATTATCCATCTAACTATGCGAATATGGCCACTATATTGCGTAATATTAGTTTAATTTATGAAGTGCGATTAGACTATGATGAAGCTTTACGCATGCAACAACGAGTATTAAGAATTCGGAAGGAAAATAGTCCATTTGAATACTTCACTATTGCTAACAATTTCCAAGACATAGGTGAAATACTCTGTGAACAACAAGAATATGATAATGCTCTCGATTCTTATCAACAAGCGTTATCATTACTCGAAGAACATTATCCAATGAATCATATTGAAATAGCTAGGTGTCTACAATCGATGGCAATTATTGGGAATGAAAAATTAGATTTTGATCGTGCTATTGAATATTTTGAACGATGTTTATGTATAAGAGAGGCAAGTTTACCTATAAATGATCCTGTAATTGCTGACACTCTTATGTACTTGAGTCGAGTTCAAACAAATAGAAATCATCACGAACTCTCTTTGACATATGAAATGAATTGTGTATTAATGCGTATGAAATTTCTATCACCACTTCAATTAGAAATTGGTGAAAGTTTTTCTCGCATTGGTAAAAGTTACGAGCATCTCAATCAACCTAAATTGGCAATCAATTATTATAAACGAGCACTTACTGTCTATGAGAATTGTTTACCCAGCTGGCATAGATATATATGGGATATGGAACTCAAGATAGAACAACTCTCAAAAGAAATAGTCATATAACGAATTTGTTTACAAGAAAAAAAAGATACTAAAAATTGATATTGAAGACATTTTCATTTTAACTGAACTTTAATGTATGTGAAACTATTCAGTTCGCTTCCTTTCAGTATTATGGAATACACGTATATTTTCGAAGCAAATAATAGTACGTGAAATTTTAAAGCAAGATTTTTGTGACTCCTCCTCTCCTAAGCCTTAATAATTGAGAGAACCAAAGATTATTGGCCATGTTTTTCTAGCAACGAGAAAAGGCATGTAAGTAACATCAATATTTAAATCATTCTGGAGCTATGTGGATTCAATCTAGTCTAAATATTGCGGATTAGGGTTTTTAATGCAACGAAAGGATCTTATTGGAGATATTAATCAATTGAGCGATCGTATGCTTTATCTAGCAGAGTTAGAATAGACCGGGTATAGTAAAATACGAATCCTAAATTTAAGCAAAACCCAATAGTATATCTTGAAGTTCGTCGAGAAAAGTGATGATGTGTGGGGTTGCTTATTGAACAATTAAATCAACATGTATTGCAGACTAATATACATAGCAACTCAAGGCAGGTCAAGCACGAAACAATAGAGAATATCATGCACTTTTAACACATATATTTTACTATTGTAATAATTTGTTTCTATGTTCAAAATTACTATGAAAAAATGAACTAGCAAGGAAGAAAATATATCCATTTTTCGGGAAATCTGACGATAATGATGTCTTCAATGTACTTGAACTTTCTATTTAACAAATAAGTATAATTAAGTATTTGCATTGTGAAAAATTCTACGCATAATTCGAATATAAAAATGTTAATTTAGTTTTTTAAATTCTTTGTTGAAAGCTAATGAAGAATAAAACTAATATGATTTTGTAAATTTTTACTTTTGAAAATCGCTTTCATTGTTATAGTAGTAATTACGTAAGAGATATAGAATGGAAGATTCTCCTAGTACAATAAAACATGTATTGGCCTTCGATTATAGAGAAACGGTGAGTTCATAGAGGGCAAATAAATGCATGTTTTATTTTTCTTTATTATCTACTTTTATTCTATGTGCTTTAAAAAGAGAGAAATACTCAGATTGTATCGAACATTATTTAGTTAATCATCACGTAAACATTTTTTCTACACTGAACGATATCCTTGAATTTTTTTAATGCTCTTTTTTTCACAGACGAAGAAAGAAAAGAATATATATATGAATACTTTAGTTGCTAGTTTTATGAAAAAAAACTCGTTTACTTTTCTTACTTTACATGTATATATATTGATCTATGTCACATCACCAAAACTGTATTGATTACTCTAAAAGATTGATATAGCGGCGCTACTGCGAACATTCTCAACAGAGGTAATGTCTTCTGCTTCGGACGAGGAAACGGTTTCAAATGAAAATTCTTCTTTTCATTCGATAGGCTTTCGTGGTTAGTACAAAATCTGATTTCGTTATGGTTTCTGTACTTTTTTGTTAAGTAAAGAACTTTTTTATTGAATTTTTGTACTATTCCTTGTGAAAAGATCACTAATCTGAGATACTATTAGACAGATATGTTTAGTTACAACTAAAATATGTCTGTAAGAATAAGTTTGTTTTGCCTCGATATTTAAAAACTTTCTAATATGTACAAGATCTATCTATAAGAAAATTTCTATCTGGAAATTCCAAGTAATATTATACATTTAAATTTTGAACATCTTTAAAACTTTTAAAATTTTCATAATTGTTGTTTTTTCTGGTTTATAGTTTATATTTCTAATTAATTGTAGTGCCCTCTTGTTAAGAAATAGTGAAAATACAATTTTGTTATTGTTTCAGTTCAAAACAAAAATAAAAATTTTCTGATATCGTATTCGAACATAAGAAAATTTGAAATCAATATATTCAGATAGATAAATCAACCAGAGAGGGTGGGTGTGAGTTTTCTCTCAACGGATATTTACACCTACACCTACACTCTTCTTTAATTATTACCATAGCCGTAAACATGATTTTTTGTATCTATGATTGAAGTTATTTTTTCTTTAGACAACTTGATACAACGTATGAATAATAAAAGAAAAACGACGTCTATTTAATTATGTGTAAAATCAAAATAGAATTAGAACACATGAGATATTTTTCTTTTCTGCTAAGTCTCGATTATTGAGATGACAAATCCACAGAGAAACATTGATTTTACAAGAATTATCATTAGTTAACCGAGGTTTTTTTCTCGTTTATCCTAATTTGAATTGTTAATAGAATGACATTTTTATTTATAATTCTTTCATTACAATTGTAACATAGAATAAACTAAGAGATTTAATAATTATTTACTTAGTCATGAAGATCTTTAAAAAAAAGGAAACGAATCTTTTTTCTCTTTAATTATAGATTTTCAATTTTCTCATAAAATAAACCAATAATAAGGCTTAGAATTACTGATATTTAGTGTATATAAGTTTAGCTGACTATCATCCGAAAAACAAAAATACAAGTCGTTACTAAATTGATCAAATTTGATTTAACCGAAATCGACTAAAGTGAAACAACAAAGGAAATAATGTCTAAGAAAAGACATCGTATGACTAAAGCTGATTGGATTTTTTTTGGTTATTATCAGATGAACATCCGGTATGCTTCTTCTATGCAATAAATACATTCAATTTTTAATACTGATATTTCTCTATGTACTCATAAACACTATTGTTCGAAAGATTGAAAATTAAACTTCAAGATTTATTTCGATTTATTTTTTTGAGATTTTCTATGCTAATTATTAATTTTTATGATGATTCTATTAATTATGTTTTCAACGAGATAAAATGATAAGACACCAATCTACTTCGCATGATGTATTTATGAATATGTCTATCGGCTAAAGTCTATTTTTAGTTTCGAAAATTATAGAATACATTTAACATCATCAATGTGAAGAATAGTTTGACGTTCAAGTGATATCACATTTTTAATACTTTGATTTCGAAAATTTAGAGTAATATATTGAAAAATGTTGAGTAAACCATCGGTTATTTTAGGTGATGTTTTTTTTTATTTGATAAACTAAAATAGTTTTGATTCATTTTAGTTTCTTAGTCAATATCTGAAGTAGTTAGTTGTTTACTTAGATTCGCCGGAAAAAGATATTTGTTCTTTTTTTTTTCTATGACTTTTCTTGTTTTTATCTATCATCATGGGCCTGCTCAATCAGTTAATATTGCTTTCTTTCAGCACAATACATAAAATGTTATGTTTCCTTACACAACCTTTATTATACGAGTGAATCATTATTACTATTTTTTACTTGATCATAGAAAAACAAAAATTCTTAAGAAATTTTAAGATAATTTGTGGTGTTGTCAATTCTTCTTTTTAGATCACTTTTTTTTCTTCTTTTCATCATCATATGTATCCAGCTGTGCTCGCTCGAACTCCAAATACTGCACGAAAGCTTGATAAAAATAAACTTTATTTAATTGGACCTAACTTTTGGAATGTTCGAGGTCGTTTTAAATGTTTAAAAGTGATCGACATTGAAACACAAATGTCAATAATACAATTACGTAATGGAAAATTTCTTGTTATTGATACAATTAATATGAATAATCGTCTTCGACAAGAAATTGATAATTTAACAAATAATGGAGACAATATTGAAGCTGTTATTGGTACACATCCATTTCATACATTATCATTTACAGCTTTTTATAAAGCATATCCGAAAGCAGCTTATTATGGTACACCAAGACATTTACGTCGATTAACTGAAATTCCATGGGCTGGAGATCTTCAAGATCGTAGTGTTAGAAAAAAATGGGAACCAGATGTGGAAATGCGTATTCCAGCAGGTTTTTCTTAAAAACAGATATTATTGTCATATAAAACAATAAGATATTGTTTTAATTATTTTAGGAGCTGAATTTATTAATCCTCAACCTGAATCAACAAATCATTTTATAAGTGTTTTTGTTTATCATCCAACATCTCAAACTCTTCATGTTGATGATACAATCATGTATGCTGAAAAGCCTGGTTTTTTACTTAGAATACTTGGTTGTAAACATGGTTCAATGGCATTTCATCCGTCAATTAAAACTTCTGGTCTTTATCCAACATGTGATGCACCATATGTATTTCGTGATTGGATGCGTACTGTACTATGCGATTGGTGTTTCGAAAATATTTGTTGTGCACATATGGGTGTTAAAATTGGCGGAGCATTTCTTGATGTTGTTACATTACTTAATAATACTGAACCTTTATTTGCTAAACTTAGTGAACAAAATAATAAAAAAAGATTCGAAAATGTAAAACCATCTAATAATCAGTCGAATATGAATGTTAGTGGTAATGAATGCGGATAATTCGATGAACTTCTATTTCTTTTTAATATAGTTTTGTTGTATGTCGTTTTTTTGTAATATCAGTAAATATTTAATTTTTCTATCTTTGATATCTATGTTTGACTCAAAGAAATATGACTAATACTTGCGAAAGAATATGATAATCAATTAAAGCAAAATGGATGAAATATCTGTTACTACATGCATATCGAACATGATCAAAATATAATACGATCAAGATGACAAAATATTTTCATAAGAAACACGTATGAAGTCGGATTTCGATCTGCAGTAGCTGAAAGACAATAATACAAGTAAACAATAATTGAGTTTTCGATTCATCTTCATAAACTTGGAGACTCAAGAGTGGATCTCTCCAGATCATAAATCGCTTTTCGACCGAAACGATACTTATTTGATGAGGGTATAGTGTGGGTGTGGATGTGGATGTGGGTATAGCTACGGCTACAGTTATAATCATACCCTGAAGAGGCATACTCTTATCCATACTCATATGCATACACTCATGCTCTACGAACAATAAATTGAACATTTCACTTTATTCATTACTTACGTTCAGTTGCAACCATAGAATACCCTGAAATCTGATCGGCGTTGCCATGTTGTCGGTATAGAGCGCCATAAGGATTCTATCACAACGCTAATAATATTTCAGAGTATTCTATGGTCGTGACTGGACGTGGCCGGTCACACCGATGTCTAGTGAGGTATAGTTGTAGATTTCGGTGTACACTCGCACTTACACTCAACTCTAACAATTTCGCAGAGTGACTTGAAGAAGATTGATTGGATGAGGTAGATGAGAAGAAAATTGATTTGGAATCAAAGAAAATGACTGATGAATACTGCATAGATATTTTATCGTTTTGTACTTCAGTCTTATTGGGATCTGAGGGTTCATAAATCATTTTATATTCCCATATGCACAGTAACAAAAGGCTCAAAGCTTTGAAACAGTCGAAAATGTTCTTAAACTGTTGGATTACTGTATTTCATTATGACTCAGGTCGAGCAATCAGAGCGTAAGATTTTATCAGATCATAACTCTGATCTTCTATGATCTTATAAGATCCGATGAAAACCGTACAAAAAAACGCAGTCTCAGAAATCTTACATAAGATCGTATTTTAAGATTCTTGAAAGATCTTGCTGTCGTGTACGATATTACTCTAAGATTGTAGAAAGTTTCATGCGGTTGTAAGATCTTTCTAGAATCTTATATTACGACATGATGTAAGATTTCTGGGACTGCGTTTTTTTGTACGATTTTCATACGATTTCGTCTGGGTCTGTAAGATCTGACGTCTGCTTTTTTGACCTGGGTAGAGAATAATTAGAAAATGCATGGAAACCGAAATATAAACTTTTTAAGAAATAGAAAAAATGCTCAAAATGACTGTTACAGTAGTGTCATCACCATTATTAGAATGAGCATAACTTTCGAAAGAAAAAACATAGAAAGTTCAGGTTTGCTTAGTTTTGTAGATCTTAGTCTGGTGAATCTATCTGAATCCATATAAAAATGAAAATTCATGTAATTATGCGTAGACTTCTTCATTTTTGAAATGGATGTTAGAAGTAACTTTCTTTTCATAATATTCATCCTCAAGATGAGTTGTTTTTAAGACATTCGAAGCTTGAGCTACTTAATGGCACTCAGTAGAAAAGAAACATGTGCCGTCAAAGGACAATGATCTGTAGTACGAGACTAGGATTCTTTAATTTAAAGAAGTAATGTGTAGAAATTCAATAAGAACTGATGAAAAATTTGTCTTACTATACTCTTCGTTTAATCTCAAGCGTCCAATATACCTCTAAGTGATGAAATATTTAGTCGGCTTGGAATCTATTGTGTTCAGCAGTACCTAGAATCCAGAAATTGGCAATGCAAGAAAATTTAAGGAATTCAACACATCCATTTAACCTAAACCATATTGCTTGAAACATTCATGGAATTCAAGAAATTCAATATATCATATAATTTCATGAATTCCTTGAACGCCATCCTAGGGAAGACTTATAACTTGCTATGGTATGTACGTTTCTTGAATTTCCTTGAATTGCGAATTTCTGGATCCTACGTATATCTCTGTATCTATGAAATAGTGTCATAGTTGTTTTTGTTTTGTTTTGTTTTATTGAATTCAACATGTCATGAAAACTCAGAGTAATGAAACCCTTAAAAACCAGGAGAAACCAGGTGTCTTCTGGCTAAATCAGACGATTTGGCAGCCCTGCTTGCCATGCAAGTCACTTGTTCCAGACACTATAACCACACCCACACCCTACTTACAACAGATTAATCATTATTTGTCCAATGTTTACTAGTTAAGAAAAATTGTCGATAGTGCAATTTTTTCAACATCAATAGATAGTAAAATCACGATATAGTGGTGAATTTAGACGACTGCCAAAAGTCAACTGCAAAAATCGGCACTGTGCAATTCCTGCTTTACGATCACACCACGATTCATTTATTGATGAAAAGGAAAGTGAACTAACTATTATAAATAGTGCAGATATCAATGTCACTCAATTCTCTACTGTATACTCTCAGATCGTCAATGGTACCAGTGAATGAACTGGCAAGGTCAATAGTTGTTCCATAGCAATAGTTTGAACTATTGACGAGATTTCCCAAAGTGATATAGTAGGGTAGTCCATCAACTGTGCGGCCAGAATTAAATGAGGAGTTCGATGCCACTAAAACATTATTAACATAGAGTCTTAATCCATTAGTAAGACTCCATGTTTGTACGATATGACTCCAATTTGGTGAAAGAGCGATAGGAGATGGCGCATAAATAGTTTTAGCGCCTATGTTATTTATTTGAGCAATGAGTGTACCGTTTGTATTGAAGCCTATATATGGATAGCAAAATCCACTGTTACCAATCAACGGATAAAAGGTGAGTAAAACAAGAGGACCGGAAAGAGAAATTGGCTGCAGCCAGAAAGCAATGGAAAACGCTTGATTGAGACTGCCGAGGCAGCTGACATCTGCAATTTGAAAATATGTGGATTGATTCACCCAAACGGCTTCACCTGTGTAGCCTGAAACGAACGATGCAGAAAAATCTGTTCCCACAAGAGAGTTTGGTCCTGAATCCACTTGTAAAGATCCACTGTTGAATTCGAAATGAGTAGCAAGTGAAGCATCCTCAAGGATTTCACATGGGGATTTAACTCGACTGCTGATAGTTACTTCATCGATATAGCCCTAAAAAGATGACTTTTTTTATTAACAACATTCAATAAGCTCTTGATAAAAATTGAAGAACCTTCTGTTTTTGTCATAATTCTATTCGCACGGTCGAAATATTGAAAGTCAAAAATAGAATTTCGATTCAGACAAGGAAAAATCTTGCTTAATTTTTGAACTTTAAATAATAAATCACTGGTTAGTATCTTTATGAGCATTAAAATCTTCTAAACACTGATTATAACTAGTTTCTTATTAGGGTAAAGAAAAAAAATAAAATACATACATACTGAAAAAGCGTTGGTTCCATAGGTGGATTCAACGTTCGCAATACGCCCAATCTCAAAGTTGCCTGTACTAGCAAGGAAAGATGTCGTGGCTGTACTACTGATGTCAAGGTATCCATTGACATAGATTGATTGTGCCAATGTGTTGTAGTCGAAAACAATCGCAACATGAACCCATTGATTGTTTCTGATAAAAACAGTACCCATCAGATCATTACTGCTGTAAAATCCAAAATAAAAATAACGGCTGCTGGTAGTTTTTCTTATTGTCAAAAACAAACAATTGTAGGCTGCGGCTACTGGACATAGTCCGATGATACCATGATCCTGTGCATTGGGAAATCCTATTGGACGAACCCAAGCTTCAATAGTAAAACTCGACATATATAGAGGTACATATGAAGATGATACAGATTCATTTTGAGTCGCGTTCAATAAAATAGCTTGGTTCAAATAACCGTAGGTTGTAAATGTTGGGCCATTAATGGGAGTGGCATTGTAGGTCAGCATTTTATCGACATAGTTGCCATCAAAGGACCATTTGGCAAGTAGAGATGTTGATTGGGTCCATGATTGATTGACGCATGTTGCACCACAAGTTGATACCGCTGTTGTAGCTGTAAATTTCAACAAAGATATATAACACAACAACTATTACACTTAAATGGTAAATTCAATCAAAGAGAGCTCAGCGGTGCAAGTCGAAGATCAACGCGTACCAAAAAAAGATATCTTGTGATTAGCTGCATCTCTGTTGCATTCTACTGAAGTCAGGTCACTAGTCTCACTAATATCTGTAAGCTGATATTAATGTGGATGGTTGCATTGCTACTTGACGGTTTGAATGTTTGTGTGATTGTGAATGCCTGCAGCAATGTTGGTTTTATTTTTGGTTGTACCACCAAGAGCAATGTTGCACATTCCGGTATGCGGATATAATGCATCCCCCATACGAGATATAGTAATTCTTCTAGGAGATGAGTATGTCTCAAATAGATTATACATCTTTATTGACGAATGAATGTATCTTCCAGATGTGGGTACCGGTTCTCTCTCTTAACAGATGCATCATCTGCGTAGGGATATGTTGGTACATACTCTAAATTTCGAGAATATGAATCTTCTCATCGCTATTTCACAATCATGAAACCTTGACCAAACGAGAAAACACATCGTCCGTATCCATCTACTTTTAAAATATAGACTCAACTGTGCATTTCGAATGATGACTCGTAGAATATTTTAGAAAAATTCGAGCCTTACTAGTGCTCTCTCAAATAATATAATCTTGAAAAGAATACAAATCGGATTCATGATCCAAGGCCACGAAAACTAATTGCTAGTTCTGATGAGAACTCAAGCAATCGTGTGCAACATTGAGAAACTTGATATCGACTCTCGAACGATCGCGACGTCGACAAAGCATTAACGAACCTTTGTTTTGTAAGCTTATCCTTTCAGAATTGAGAATAAATTCCATGATTGATAATCTGAAGCATACAATCGTGATGTAGCTTCTATTTTCATGAAAAAAAATTTAGATGCGTAAAAGATATTTCAAGCGTTTGGATGAGTTACTCTAGCTAACTCAGACCCAAGCCTAAACTCAACGCATAAAACCAATCTTTGTGGGTTTCATGCATGCCTAAGAGCAATCAAAAGGAAAGAAAAGGTGTAGGATATGCTCATGATTGTCAGAAGATTTCAACACAACAATTTACAATCTCTAGCATTTGATTCTTCATTTTGAGTTCTATCATGATTCATTGGTTTAGTTTAAGTAATGACAAGTTTAACTATCAATCAACTTTAAAAGAAACATTTCGGTATTTCTTACGCACGAAATATCTCATTATCGAATGCAAAAACTGTAGTCTTATGCGTGTTCAATACTTATTCCATTATAAAGCATACGAATTGCCAAGTTATATACAAAATATGAACAAAATACAGACAAATAGGGATAGGTCAAATATGTTGGCAATTCTGAGCATGACATTCGATTTTGAATGATAGTTCTTATCATCCTTTTAGTTTGAGAGACAACAACACAAACAATAACAGTCTATATATGTACATGTAAACATAAACATAGGAATCAATAATAATTTTCTTGTTCATGGTGTACTTCTCCTACTTATCTGCAAACTTAAACCATAAAAAACGTGCTTTCACACGGTACTATATGATTTTGAATAGTGGCGGCGAACAGGTCGTAATCTTAAAATACCACACTATACTGTCTGGTCCGTAGTCTAAAGGCATCTAATCTTCAACAGTTGTTCTTTAAAGTAAAAAAGTCTTCCAAAAAGTATACGCACTACGTTCGTTAAAGTTATCCTGTTCACGTGAGACAAAAGAAATGCTTCTTTTAGCCAACTGAGTTTCAACAAAATAGGGCTATCAGATCAAATGTTGTAATTCGCTATTGTCACAGTTATTTTTCACTTTTTGTCAAGGAGGAAAAAGCGGATTGTGGTATCCCGATATCCTGTGTATCCCCATTGTATCCTCCGTATCACCGATGTATCCTCTGTATTCCCGATGTATCCTCCGTATCCCAACCGTATCCGGGATAGACGGAATCCGCTTTTTCCCCCTTGCTTTTTGTTCTAGTGGCTCGTACAGATGGAATCTAGGCAATATTTTGACTAATCAAAACACAGTTCAAGGACACTTCTGAAATAGGGTAATCAGTCTTAATGGGTTTGATGGACGCTTCAAAATATATTTGAGACTTAGTGTGAGCATTATGTATTGCTCATCTGAGGTCTGAGCACGTCGACTTCCTGAAGACCTGGTCTGCTTATGAAGGCATACTTACCTTTTTACAATAATGTCATGATAAAAATAATGTATAATCAAGTATAAATCTTTATTGAAAGTCTAGTAAGTCATAAGGATTGACATAGATGATATCTTTGGAAATTTCCTAATGTGAACGTCCATGAGCATATTTATAAATGATCACCATGTAGAGATTTGACCCTTTTGTCAATACAGCATTGTACATAAGAATAGGAGCAGAAAAAAACTAACTTCATCAAGTGTATTCTACTTCATGGAAGCAAGAAAAAGTTGTTCAAAGCTAACCATAAGGAGGCATTCACTGAGAGGTAATCGATTTCAAACTAAAATTGTTCAAAACATAGTCAGACTGTGCCCTATAATGAAACTATCATGTTTTGAAGACGTTGACAGTGTAAATATTTTTACTTGATGTTTGATATGAATCGAAAAATGTTGGTATTTAGAAAGATAAAACAAAAATATCGTTCAAAGTATTACAATCAAGAGAGTAACAATTTGCACTAATATGGAAAATCTTAAGCAAAAAAACACGGTTAAGCAACGATGTGGACAAAACAATGGACAACATGGGAATGAGGTATTGGTCGCATCACTTATCTACCCTTGGCCTTATTGCTAACATTCTTATAACGATAGTGGACCTGATAGTTCCCACTTATCTTCAATATTTTTTTTTTCAAGTATTTTTCTAATTCTTTTTTATGAAAATAAATTCAATTTATGAGATAAAAATTTCATATCGAAAGAAAAAATAGACAGATCGGCGGTTCAAGCTGCCTTTTTGAAGCTCTGTTGCTCATACCANATCGTATAGAAATTATTTGAATGCAGAATTCTCTGTGCGACGAAAAAAAACACCATCATCCATTTTAAACCCATTCTACTCAATAAAAAAATAGATCTTTCGGATAAGATGTAAATACACTATCGAATAACTTCATATGAAATATATTTTAATGCATACTTGAGATGCTTTCCGTTTGATTGGTAATGCAATCGAATTCTACTGTTTGATTTTTCTATCAGAAAAAGAGACTAACCTTCTTCATATACTCGATCTTTCTTTCTAAATCGAAACATGTTTTTGTCGTTTCAATCGAACATTTTTTATTCTCATTCAACATCATGTCGAAAATAAGAAAAACGAACATTTGGGCAAAACAATAACATTATTGAATATAAATCTGAGTAAAAGTGGAGGAATTAAATAACGGAAATAGATCAATATCATTATCAAAAGTGATTTTGATGAAGAACATAAGAATGCTGGGCTTTTCACTAGTAATGATTAATAATCAATCTTGTTGTCGAACTCAACCGAAAACAATTTGCAAATCTATCTCACTATGGAATTGTAATTGGCGAAAGAAACGATCAATCGAATCTGGATCAGTCGAATAATAACATGGAGGCATACGATTGTAATACTCAGTCATGTAATGCGCTAATATACAATGATTTACGGTCGTTTACGAGCGTCTCTATTCGAACTAAGTATTTGTGTAGTAATATGTCGTTTTTTTGCATCTTGATATATACAAAAACAAAACGGAAGATAAAAAGGTGGGATGTATCTGCCACGATTTACAGAGACAAAGTAGCAGCAGCAGCTATGTTATTGATAACGAGACGATTGAAAAGAAAGAAATACACACTAATACAATCAATCAATTTTGTATGTACATCTAGGTATAACGTTGTATTATTTCATTAGTGAATACGCGCACGGTCTTGCTGTTGATAATTCGTCAAACCTTATCATTCGCCAGATGATTGTTCTTCGTTACTTTACGGAATAATGATGTGCATTCGTGCATTGATAAAATGCATTGTCAATCATGTGTCTCTTATTCGTCTCACTGAATAAAGAGCTTACCATTGAAGCTGCATACAAATGGGAGTCGTTAATAATTTCCTCACGAAAAGTTCTATGATGCATGTTTATCTAAATTGTTTTCCTCTATCAACGAATCCACAATCGAGTCGGGCCATTCCATTTATATTTTGGCCAAGAACATGATAATGGCAAGTGCTCTCGTAACCGTTCGAGAAATTCATCTTGCTCCTGTTGATATTCATGTTCAGTCTGAGACCAATTACTTAGCATTTTATTCACTTTTGTATCTTGGCATGGAACATTCAGCACTCGAAGTTTGTGCATATTATTAATCAAATCAAGAATACATGTTTGATTTGTCACACCAATATTAAGTACTTCCCATTGAGTGCCAAGTGATGAGTAGCTTAATACAATAGATTGTTCATTGTCGTAGAATTGACGACAAAATCCTAAGAATGATAAGAAAATAAGATAAGATACCGACGCATTATGTAGATCAAGTGAAAGCATTTCTAGAGGCCAACAACTGTGCAGATCCTCAGTTGCTAATTCAAAGAGACGAGGTGCACGTTCGAGCATAGTCTAAAGTTGACTTTTGCAATGTTCATTGTCCTGATACCAAAACTATCTCCAGTGAAATGAATTGATCGAGCTTCGGAATCACAGAAAAGAAATTGTCACTAACTGGAAATCCACTTGTGAAAGTTTTTGAATGTTACAAAATTTAATATTAGATTTTGGGGGCTCGTCGACATTGAAGCATGTACTGTTTAACCCACGAACATGATCATATGACCGTTGAACAGTATTATCAGGATAATTTGATGTCGAAATAATGGAAGAATCAAAATCAAACTCCATCTTGAATTGTAATATTTTGAGTTTCGGTAAATGATGACAAATGATATCTTCCCATTCTTGCCCAAGTAGAAAATATAGATAATATTTCAATTGCTGCACATTGAGCGTCTATTGTGTTAAGTTCTTTAATATTTTTTCACATATTCCAGACAACTTTAATGTGGTGAGCGATAGAAGTGAGGATGCTAGTTCATAATTGAGATAGTAACGATTAACAGATGTAGAGAAATACTGACGATTCGGTGTCTGTTCGAGAAAATAATGTATATTGTATGAAGAATTCTGAACATTCAAAATAGACAAATGTCGAATAGTGGATGAAGTCATTGTTGATGTTCCAAAAAATTTAGTAGATTTTGAAAAATCAAAAATATCGCTTAAGTAGCAATAAGTTAGTTTCGGTAGGCTCCAAATAGTGTTTAAGAAAACGAGAGTTTTTACGTTCTCCGCTGACAAATCGCAATGTTTGATGGACAAATGAGATAATGCCGGAAGAATTTTGTTAATAATTTGTTCTTGATCACGGTAATACAATGAAAGTGATCTGAAATGAATGAATTGCTGAAGAGTAAATCTATACGTATAAAATTGATCCAATTGTCCAGGATAATTGTGCCTACCATGAAGACAAAATGAAGCAATTTGATCGATTATTGATGGAAGATATTGCTGACAGATAATGTCGAAATCTTGTTTCAATAATAATCGAACGTTAAAATTATAAATACAAAAGAGAAGGAAGAGAAGAGATTCGAAACGAGAATTGTGATTATGAAATGAACGAAGAAGCTCAGTCATACTGAAATATTCGAAGGGATAAAGTAATGACTCATTTGCCAACGATTCCAATTGCATTTTTTTAAGGATGTTCCTGTAAAAATCGATTGAGAGAGTGAAAAGTTGAATACATACCCGATCGATACTTTCTTATGGAGGTTCTTCAGCCATGGTAATAATTATGATGATTTTGTAGTTTTGCATCTTGCCAATTTTTATAAAAACTATTGGTTTGAATGGCACCACTTTCTTCTTGGTATGACTCAAAGTAAACAAGAAAGGAAAGAATTCTAAAGAGTTTTTTTTCATTTTTTTAATCTTCTATTTTACAATACATACGAACGATTCCAACAACCTAAAAATGTTCTCTTGTGACAGAAAGAACGAAAATCATGGTTACCTTTTTCTATTTTATTTTGCCTTCAAGCACAACATGACATCCTTAAAGAATGAAAATACATGAGATCTAAAAACAGAGATTATTTTCTCAGTGTTGCAATATAAAGACATCACTAATCAGCCTGACTGATTCAGGGTGTGGGTGTGGGTGTGAATCTTCTCCTCACTCACACCCATACCCTGACTGCAAGGTACAAATTCGAATAGTAGTAAAGTACGATCAAATTATATAGGTTTCCATATCAAGAGTCAGGCATAAGATCAGTTGTATCAATAGGTAAATCCAAATATCGAAATCCTGGTATGTCTCGGATGGGCATATTGGGTTGCAAATATTCTCGCACACATAATCGTCCACTTGAATCTTTTGTGAAGCCGCTTCCATCGAATAATTTTGAGAGACCTAATCGATGGTAGAGAAAGCCACGTGACTCTTCAAGTGTTCCTTCACATTCTAGAAATCTCTCTTCTGACATGAAGCGAGGATCAGATGAGTTGCCATCAACAGCCAATTCATTGATGTCAAAGTAAGATGCTCCACGAAGGTAAGACAATCGAGCATGCGCCTCAATCACATTGAAATCCATTTCTTTCAATGCATTTTCGTGTCGACGAACCTTCATCGAAATAGACTTCGGATAGTAGGCATCAATTAGTGATAGTATTCCGTCCCATGTGGCTAGAACGCATTCAGGTGATCTGTAAAATATACCTAACCGAAAGTGTTCTCCATTTTCCAGTTTTCTTCGAATCCATTTGTCCTCACAACCAATTGAACGTAACGCTTCTAGGTTCGATTTTTCGAGAAAAAGAGATAAACCATCATCACCCATGACCCATGCGAATTTCTTGACGGCTGGTTTGTCTTTTTGTAGATATTCAAAATCTGTTTCTTTCGAACCCCGAGTAACCCGACCTGCCATCTGTCGTAAATGCTCATTCTTGATCGCACCGTTTACATTACCCGAGTTGTGTTTGCTCCCAAAAATTAATGTAAATGCTTCAATGGTACTATCACTTTCCGACATAGTCACACTTGTCATTCTATATGTGTAAATCAAGTTCAGCACCGATCGAAATACAGATGAAAGCCACACTCAACTGGTCTTCAAACAACACAAGTTATTGCAATATTATATTGCAATGATATCGTTTATTTCGTTCTACAAGGTCGCAGAAGAAAAGCAAGAACGAAGAGAATTTACACCATAAACAACATGTGACACATGCCCAATAGAAAAAAAGCCAACAACCGTGCAACGCAGCGATTGGAAGTGTAGATGGGGTTGAATGTGAGTGTGAGTGGAGTTGATGTGGGCGTCACTGTGCATTTCCTTTTGGTTCACACAAAACACCCATACCACGATTTGGAAGATACACGTTATACGACAAGTTCAAAGCAGATATTTATTGATGGGAATAAATGACACATGTGTAAATAAAATCAAAATTGTGTTTGTCCGTTGTTCATGGAAGTCGTCATTGGTACGACACGAAGAGTTGTTTGAGTCTTATATTGTTTGAGATAGTGGTGTGCGAGGCGATAAGCAAGTTCACCCAATTCAACCACACTCAAGATGCTCAGACCGATCCATCTAGACATATAATTTAATGAGTGTTAATTAAATCAGAGGAACTTATTTACTTACAGGCCTGTTTGTCCACCAATCGCAGAAAAAGTATCAATTATTGTCAATTTCGGCTCTTGTTTATATTCAGTAACATACTTGCTACCACATGAAACTAGAATTTTCAAATAGTTCCGATTGAAATAGTAATCAAAACGTTGTGCAAAATCGTTGGGTAACAAGACTTTCCCAGTATAATTTTGTGTAACTAATAGTTCATGCCACTGTTCACTTTCTCCTACAGATGGACCCGATTGTGCACTGAGATCACTCTTGAAATACGTATGTAGACATTGAGGAACACAATGTGTACACCATAACCTTTGAAGATCACTGCTAGCCAATAATTGTTGTTTAGCACTAACTGTACATGATAGTTGACTGGTAAATATGTTGCAAAAATTAGCCGAGATGAGCTGATCATCAAGTGTGAAAACATTTCGTGCGAAAAACGGCATGGGTAGAATGCATGAACATTGTGAAAAAATATAAGCTTGTTCA
Source organism: Rotaria sp. Silwood2 (assembly GCA_905329745.1). Lineage (NCBI taxonomy): Eukaryota > Metazoa > Rotifera > Eurotatoria > Philodinida > Philodinidae > Rotaria > Rotaria sp. Silwood2. Next base: position 1,893 of record CAJNSZ010000379.1, on the reverse strand, counting down.
CACAATTCCAAACACAACGTTTCTGAATAGGCTATTTTAGTTGACATCGTGGAATCGAGAAACGTTGTCTTATATAGAGCATGTAAATCGTCACGAACATTCGATGTACAATTTGTGTAGGGTGATGGAAGGAAAGTTGTTTCACTCTTTCGATAGGTAATTAAATGGGATCGAGCTGGCTGCAAATATAGACCATTTTCATTAGGCATCGGAAGTTCATCATTATCATGCAACAAAATAATGAGACCAGCATCGAACCATGAACTAGGGAAAAAGAGCTCTTGAGGTATGTAGAATGTCATTGAGAGGCCCTCTTTTAACACAATATCCTCGCCAAAATCACTAATTGTAAAGAGTTTTGTTGATGTCTTCCAATTAAATGTAAAACAATTACCCAAAGCTGCCGATATCGATTGTGTGAATACATCGGCACAGTTGAGTCCATTGTATGTACATGAAAGTAACATATCGCTCAGCTGAAATCCGACTGACACCAATTCTTCTGTTTGATTTCGACTGAATAGATCAACAACCAATGGAATTACGAGTGAGTTAAGAAGATTCTGATCGAATGTTGCATTCGGTGACATGAGTCGATTGAAGAAGGAGACAAGTGAGGCATTTATTTTATCATATCGATACGAATTTCCACTACAAACAGTTACAGCAGGAAATATCATTGTTCGATCAAGACGAACTTCAACTTTTGTCTGCGTCGGATAGGCATAGTATTGCAAAATAGCCGATATGACAAAATAGAACATGAGAGCAAACGCAACCATGAATATAAAGATCCAAAAAATACGATTGAAAATGGAATAAGCACGACCTACACTGCGTAGTCCATGAGTTGATGTTGCCAGTAAGATAATCCAGGAGAATCGATTGACGATGTTGTTCAACAAAATGTCTTGGCTTACCAGAACTGATTATATGGTCTATCGTTGACATATCTTTACGCATCCAATACGCGTAGCTATTTGTTCGTCAGGTTATGTTGCTTTAAATGATAATTATTCAAAGTGTTGAAAGAAAAAAAAAACGAGAGAAAGTATTCTACAAGAAAATTAAATACGCATTCTCTTATGTGTTCATTCACTTTTCATTATTTGAATTGTATTGAAAAAAACTTGTTATTAATATTTCTTTATCTTAATTTAAAGTGACTTGCAAGATAGTGATTCCATTTTAATATGGTCAAAAGGAAATGAAAATGCTAAAATGAATCTATTGAATGGATGACACTTCCGATTCATATTTCATCAAAATTAAAAACGAGAATAATATATCGTTTTGTCGGTGTTGTAGAAGGCAAGCATAGAAGTCAGCATCGTTCTTTGACACAACGATTTAATTACAACTGTTTGATTCATCAATTCCAAGAATAAATGTTCATTTTATAATTGATTCTCTTGATTGTAAAAAATCTCGATGTTGGATAATCTTCGTCATGCAATGGCGAGAAAATTTTCTCAATGACAACGTTCGATTTTTGAATGTTCATCAGATGTTCCATGTCAAAAGTTTTATCATATTGGCAGGCCAAAGTACTGAGGTAACAGGCTTCGGCCATAAACATTCAATAAGACATTCTCATCTGAGCATGTCTAAGTTGAATATGTATGTCCCACACACAGTAAAATCCTACATAATATTACCAACTGTTTATCGACATGAATGACTCATCGAGAAATAGTACTCAAATTACCAGTCTCTTTAATGCTGCTTTAGCAAACAAGCAACTCAGATCAATAATTTTCAAAATAAATCTTCAGTTGCTTTGAAGTCACAATGATTTGTTTATATAAAAAGCTGCTATTTTCCATGAAATACCTCGATTAACCAATAGCCGTTCAGCATTCTATTTCTGCGTTCGATTTGTCAATGACCATT
>CAJNSZ010000378.1:8218-94615 GCA_905329745.1 Rotaria sp. Silwood2 | reverse complement strand
AGTCAGCAGACAGAACGCGACAATTTTATATAAGGTGGGAATAATAGATTCGAACCAGGGTTTGAGAATGTGTCGCATGTGTCGTAGAAAAATGTGACGTGCCTTTGCTGAACAAAATGTGCCCCAACGAGCACCTCGTGTCGCAGAGTACGAAACATACTACATATTTTATTTTTTGGTGTGTTCTATTTGAATAAAGGTTTGAGTTAATAATGTTTATGAAGAAGAAAGATGATGACTTAGTTGTTTGCTTTTTGGGATGATTTTATGGGTATGTATATGTTCGTTTTGTTTTTATAGTTGTATGTTTCTTTTTATTATTATTTATTATTATTATCATTTTCCTTTTTTCTCTGCTACTGTTATTCCTTTTTATTTATAATTATATTTATATTTTTATTGTTTTCGATTCTCTTCTTATTTGTTATTATTATTATTCTTGGTTATTATTGTTCTTTCTATTTATTTATATGTTTTTCTCTTTTTATTAGTTGTTGTCCTTATTTTTTGTTTTTTAATTATTATTTTCTTTTTTATTTCTTGTTTTTCTTTCTCTTTTTTTATATTTAATTTTTTTGTTGTTTTTATGTTTTTATTTATTATTTTCTTATTATTTTATTTGTTGTTCTTATTTTTAAATTTCAAAACATAAAATAAAATAATATTCGAGCTTTCGTGCTTTATTCTAAGCACATCGTCAGATATGACTATTTCGAATAATACATTCAACTTATATATCGAACAGAAGGAAAAAGAAAAGAACAATCACAGGACAACATTCACCATATGGAGGAAAAAAGAGATGAAGAGATGCTATATGCGACATTGAATTGTTCTCTTTCGTTCTCAGTGTGAGAATGATCGCCACTTCGTTACTCACTTTTCTCTTTTCATTTATCTCTCAATAGTGTGAGATTCTTTTTTTGCTTTTTCTTTCGATTCAATATATAAGTTGAATATATTGCTCGAAATGGTCATTTCTGACGATGTGCTTAGAATAAAGCTCAAATATTATTTTATTTTGTGTTTCAAATAAAAATATGTTATTTACGGCGGTGATTTAGTTATTTTGTTCTTATTTATTTTCTACTGCTTTATCTCCTTGAAAACAAATGTTGAAGAGAAGAAGATAGGAAAAAATGTGGAAACAAAAGAGGCAGAAAAAATGGCGTAAGAGAATAGACCGAAAAAAAAATGTCGAAAAGTTAAAAGATACTTAAAACTACCCAAAAATAGTGACGAAGGTACTTTATTTCCATATAGAAAGCAAGAGAACACTTTCTCTTTGCATCCGGTGATAGTAAAAGCAATGTTGTGTATTTCTATGGTATTTGATCATTCTTCGATATCATAACAATGAAATTTCGATAACTTTCTTTTATGATACGTGATGATAGTATCAGATTATATTGACTTCCATGTGTATTTTCTTTTTACTTTTCTCTTCTCTTTCTTTCTGTTGTTTCTCGTCTGCAAGTCTGCCTAACGGTCTGCACATACATATACCTATGTGAGTGAAAAGCACGGTCATATTTCGTTGTATCCCGAAAAGAAAAATGTCGACAAGTGAAGTTCTACTCAATCAGTTTTGATAATTTTTTTTGCATTACTGGTCTGAAGATGGTCATTCACTTCTGAAAAAAATCAAGTTTCCATCTGCTTTAGTTTTTGAAAAACTATAACGACAGGTGAAGTACATAGCTTCCAACGCCAATTGTCCAAAGTCAACCAATATCTTTTTTATTCCATTGTAATTTTTTTTAAATTGTTTTCTCAGCTAGAGTTGTAGAATTTTGCATCAAGACATTTTCAATTTTTGTATAGAGCGACATTCAAATCAATGAGATTTCGCTTGGAGAAACTTCACTTGATCAAATTTGATTGAGTACTGAAGAGAAATACGAGAAGAATAATTTTACAAGTAAAAGAGGTTTGTTTCATGAACTTTTTTAATACAAAAAGTTTACATAACGTTGAAAAAAATGACTTTCAAGCTTCAAGTAGAGTGACTTTTTCAATTTTGTTAGTCCTATAACTCAATGAAAATTAGAGCGTTCACCACAAAAATTGGAGGATTTTCGCAACTCATGTAGCAGCGGAATATCGCAAAAGAATCAAGCTAAAATTCTTCTTCACTCTGAAGAAAATTTACTTTTACTAACAAAGTATGCAGTGATATTTTTACAATAAACAATGTGGAGCAAAATAAAAATTATTGACATTTTGTTTAAGAAAATTGCATTTGAACAAATTTGATTAGATACGCAAGAGAAATAGGGAGAAATAATTTGAGAAGTAAACGAGGTTGGGGTCATAAACGTTTTTAAAGAAAAAATTTCAAAGAAAATTTAAATGAATGTCATGCTGTACATGAATCTACTTTTTTAATCATATAATTTGTATAACTCAACCAAAACTGAACTGTTTGCCGCAAAATTTGGACCCTCCTTGCAACTCATATAGTAAAGTAATCCATGTAAAACTAAAAAAGGCATTTAACGAAGTGAGCGTTGAAATTAACGCCAAAAGTTACGTTAAAAGACAAATTAACGACGTCTCATGTAGAAACGTTCATGAACTTTCGTTAAATGTTGGAAATTGGTAAAAACGCGTTAGATTTTTTAGTTTTCACGCGTGATTATCTTTTTAACGGTAACTATTGTCTATTTCAAAATATAATGTGCTTCACTGTTTTTTGATAACTCGAGAACATCAGCAGCTAGAGACCTGCGGTTTTCACCAATCGAAAGAGGAGACAGGGGCACGTCTTTTTCTTCAACATTGTATAAAACGAAATCATTTTAAATTCGATCATTTCTACAATACATCGAAAAAATGTGTAAAACAGTCTGTTATTCAGATGAAATTTTGACAAAAAGTAAGAAAATTTGCTTGAAAATCAAAGGAAATTCACTGTTTTCGTGTGAGTAAATAGACGATTTTATTTGGTCAACATTAGGATATGGGAAGATAATCAATCCAATGATGCCTTGAACTATAGATATGAAGTTCCTCTATCTAGATCACGTGTCAAAACAAAAATTTCATCGGAATGACATATCGTTTTCATGTATTTTGTTTAGTCTTTTGCAGAAATGATCGATTTCAAAATGGTTTCGTCCTATACGATATTGAAGACAAAGACGTACCCCTGTCTCCTCTTTCGGTTGGTGAAAACCGCAGGGCTGTAGCTACTTGCATTCTCAAATCATTCAAAAAACAGTGGAGCACATTATATTTTGAAATGGACAATAGTTACATTTCATTTAATGTTCCACTCATTTTGATATCTAAAGACTTTTAACGACGTTTCCTGAGTTTTTTTATTTTTAACGAGCTTTACTGTACTAACTATCGTTAAATGTTGCATTTGTTTTCATGTGTGAAGACTTTTGGGTGTTGGGTCTGGGTGTGGGTGTTTGGACGTGCGTGTGCTTGTGGATATGGGTGTGGCAGAATACAAGACTCACACCCACACCACACACCCCACACCCAATCACATCCTAATTGATTTGCGAATGTCTTTGTATGACATTGAATACAAAAAAACATCATTACTCTGCTCCCCAGTTGTTGTATTTAACAAACACCTTTTTGTTCTGCATTAAACCTAGAACAGTTCCCAATTCTACGAACTGCATGTTTTCCAGGAGCTGGGTAAAGTGACCAGTTCCCTTTTCGAGAACTGCGTAAAGTAATCAGTTCTTTTTTGGAAACTATGCCTTGGAAGACTTCTATTTTTAGAACTCATCCTAGGGACTAGGTCGTCTTTTGAGAATCTGACACTTCTATTATTGCATTAAGTTTCCTTTAGCTTCATTCCAGCATATTTGTGCAGTTGACAAGCATGGCTCATAATGGACCAATTACAAATCTAATGGGAAGGCCGAAATAAGATGTTTCATAGCATCAACTCATTCAAAATAACTTCAAAATAGATCAGTGACTATCAAAAAACTGTTGAGAGAGACCAGTTAATATTAGGTGTGTGGCAGTTCCAGCTCCACAGCTCGCGAAAGCTGCATCAGAAAGTTGGTGAAGAGTTCCTGGGAGCTGGAGCTGCTCAAAACTTTATCACAGGCTACATATAGGGGTACCCTTAGCTGGTCGGCAGCTTTTTCAATCAACCTATCAGATTCAACGAAGTTGTTTCTCCGCTATTGTAAGGACAAAGCATACTGTTATTCGGGTTATAAAAAAGATGACCACGGATAATCCACTGATCCACCCGAACAACAACATCATTTGTCCTCACGATAGCGCAGAAAGGCCTTCCTGAAATGTGATTGGCTAATTGAGGATCAATTAGATTCCAACGGGCTTTTTTCTCTACTATAGTTGCAAGACATAGTGTTATTCGGGCCGATCAAGGGGTTATCCGCGGTTATCGTTCTTATGATCCGATTAACAGTATGCTTTGTCCTTACAATAACGAAGAAACAGCTCTCATATATCTGATTGGTCGATAGAAAAAGCTTCCGAAAAACTAAGAATACCCGTCATGGGATAGCCCTTGAGGACCTAAGGGTACCCCCATAGAATAGCTCTTCAGGACCTAAGAGTCTCCCATAGTATAGCCTTTGAGAACCTATGGGCACCCCACAGGATAGTTGTTATGAAAAAAGCTGGTAGAACAGATCAGTTCCTGTCAAAGAACTGATAGGAAAATATCAGTTCCCAGGAAAGAACTGGTGGAACAGATCAGTTAAGAAGCAAAGAACTGGTAGGGACAGATCAGTTTCTATCAAAGAACTGGCACGGACAGTTCTCAAGATCGAAACTGATATGGAACTGTCTTAGACCTATTCTGCATCCATTAGACATTGAAGTGACTTGCACACATTCCTTCTCTCTCACCCTCTATACATCTTCAATGCTAACAATTTCAAAATATTGAATACTTTTTTTTCTTATGACAATCGAAACACAGGCAACACTTAATAATAGTGTTGAATCACTGAGGGCGTGCGTGTGGGTGAGTGTGCGTGTGTGGGCAAACAAATGCTCACAAAACAAACGATATTCACACCCACACACCCAAACCCAAATCCACATCCACCCACACCCACACCCAATGAATACTACTCATATTCTCTAACCGATTAGTCATGGCTTACATTGCCTCAGAAAGAGGACTATATGTATCTAATAACTTACATGGAACGAGTCCAACCATAACAGTACATATTCCAATATATAGTAGTAGTGAAACAACTGTTGATCCGATAGTGGCAATTGGCAGCGATCTCTCTGGTGATTTTGCTTCTTGTTCTACTGTTGAAACTGAATCAAAACCCCCATAAACGAAGAAAACATAAGTACATGCTTCCAGCATACCTGTTATTCCATATTCACTAAACGAACCTAAGAGACACAACAAAATTCATTCATTTCTTAGATATTTAATAAGACAATCATGCACCTTTATTTGGTGGAAAAATGGATAATAATTATTGCGATCTACATATTTACAACAGGCAAAAATAAATATTAAAAGTATAATGATTTTAATCACAACCAACACGAGATTGACTATGACCGTTTGACGAATTCGAATAATAAGAAGAATTGTTATAGCAATAGTAATCCCAATAGCAGATAAATTAATCGCTTGACCAGCGACGAAAAAACGTTCCGCGTCTTTGTTCCAAGTCACTGGCGCTTCGACAATCATGCTTGTTGCATTATAATCAGACACAGTACCAATAAATAGGACAACATACTTACTCCAAGCAACTGTCATTGTCAAAACACCGAATAGATAAAGTAATGCGGAATTCCATTCAATAAACTATGCCAAATACTCTACAATGAATAAGAAAAAACGAATCACTTATAACAATACTTTTGATTGTATACCTCCCAAGGCTAAAACAATAAAAAAAAGACAAGTGTTCATGAAAGCAAAATACATATACAATCAGTAACTGACCTGCATAAGTATATGTGAAAACTGATCCAGAACTAGGCATCGTCGCTTCTAATTCTGAATAGGATAAAGACGACAATAAAGCAATAACGCCTGTTATAATAAATGAAATGATGATCGATGGACCAGAATATTTTGCAGCATCTTGTCCACTTAATACAAATATCCCGGCACCTGAAAAAGCCATTCAAAACTCTTACCACACGTATTATTTTCAAACTCACTCACCAATAGTAGCACCAAGATTCATAGCAAGTAATTGAATCCAATTTAGATCACGTCTCAATTCATTTCGTGTATCAATTTCAGCTTGTAATATTTTCATTGATTTACGTACAATCAGTCGTTTGATGAAAGTTTTAGTACAAGATAGTACTCGTTTAATTGCATAATGTTCTGATTGAATCCTTGAATTGTTTTGAACAGATGTATCAGTAGACATACGTATATAGTTTTTGGTAAATAATGCTTCTAGCCTAGCCTCGAAGACTAAACTTCACATATATATCTGCAATATCTATGCACAGTATTAATGATTCATAGAAACGTATTGGAATCGATAAATAAAAGCTGGGTTTGAAAGAAAAAAGGAAGTAAACGCGACTCAATTAGTCAACAGTACACAAAACACGATTATCAGTTACCGGTAACTTTGTATATGTACGAAGTTTCGAATAAAACGTATGTTAGGAAAAGGCATCTTTGTCGACTGTCCTGTTTTTTCTCTTTTCCTTTATCCAGTTTTCGTCCTATATTCTCTCGCATGTATTGTCTTCTAGAAATGGCAAAACAAGATGACTTAATTATATATTTTTTCGACTGTATAAACCATGACCACGTTTCAATATAGAAATACGCACATAACAAAAAAATATTGCGCCTGTTCCTTTTCATTACATAGTCACGATTTTAATGAAAAAAAAACCTTTTCAATACTTGATTTCGTCAGTCAGAGTCAATGAAGCGTAATTTATTTGATCATGTGTCGTAGTTTTTTGCGACAAGAGTTTTTGTTTTTTCCAATGATTTCGTTTGTGTCTAGATGTTGTTTACTATTCTGTCTGCAAAGCAATCAATAATTATTCTTTTCATTAGATAAACATATTCTTGATATCACACAATATCACAACAAACAAAAGATTAAATATATAGAAATCTCTCTTGATTTTCTTCGACTTTTCTTCAATAGACTATTTTCTATTGACTATAGATTTGAAAAAAATTAAAAATTTGTTTTTAGTATAAAATATATTATAAAAAAAAGAAATAAATTAGTATGCATCAGAAGATAAAAAAAATACATTCAACCAAGATCGATACTCAATTTAAGTTTCAATTATTCTTAGATAAATAATAAATTCAAAAAACATTTTAATTTATATTCATAGCCAAATTCAATCTATAATTGTAAATTTCGTTTCCAGAAATCAATCTGTTCGATAACTAACGGGTGCCCCATAATAAATGGCCGCACTTTGCATGTTATATTTTAATTACTAAATATGCTTTATTAAAAAAGCAAAATACGTCATTAGATGCAGCGTGAAGAGCTCTATAATTTACACAGGACCGTCAATTTTACAGTTGTAATTTTTGTGTCCAAAATCGACAAACTTCTGAGCGACTAAATTTCCACACTGCGAAAAAGTGTTGTTCCGGTCAAAGACGAATGTATGTTTTTCTTATTTACCAACTGGTATGTTTTATTCAAAAAAACGAAATACACCATAAGATGCAGCATGAAAAGCTCTACAATTTATAAACAACAATTGTTTTTATCTATGCATCTTTTGTTTTCGAAAAAAGCAAAATTCTGAGCCACCAATTCTTCAGGCTGCGAAAATTCTAAACAGACGAGAAATTCCTTTTTTCGTATTTCATCTTTTTATCACCTAGTTCGCTTTCTTAAAAAAAATACAATATACCACATGATGCAGCGTGAGAGGCTGTACAATTTACAAAGAACAGTTTATTTTAATTGTGTACTTTTTGTTTAAAAAAATAGCAAAATTCTGTGGAGCACTTTTCGCAGCGTTGAAACTTGATCGTTCAGAATTTTGCCGATTTTGAACACAAAAAATGACAACTGTAAAATTGACGGTCCTGTGTAAATTGTAGAGCTCTTCACGCTGCATCTAGTGGCGTATTTTGCTTTTTTAATAAAGCATATTTAGTAATTAAAATATAACATCCAAAATGCGGCCATTTATTATCGGGCACCCGTTATTTTCGAAACAAATATCACTTCTCGATCATGTTTATTGTCCAATTTTGATTGCTGATGCATTCGATTGATTTAAACGAAAGATAGCACGGCATTTAATATATTCGAAGCAGAAGAACAGAAAAAAAAAACAAAAATGAAAAGATCATGCATTACTGACAAACTATTGCTATGTTTTACAAGTCATTTACTGATATGAAATAAAAACCAATGACAAGTTAATATAAGTTCCATCGAAAATTGAAATCAATACAGACTAAACAGTATGCATAACAATTCTTCATTCTACATAGATAGAAACAATGTCAATACGTACTAGAAAAGTTACAACAAAGAAAATTTCTATTCACCAACCGTCACCGGATATTATCGTCATCCATCAAAGTTACTCAATCAAATATTATTGATGATATTGAAACAAAATATGAACCATTATCTATTGATTCTGATGAAAATAAAATTGATATTAATCCGATGAAAATTATTTTAGCTAATGGTCAACCATTATTAACTAACTTTGAAGAAAAGTATCTAATAGATGTTATATTAAAAATATTAAATAAAGATATTGAAACAATTCTAGAAGAAAAAATTTTATTTTATTCTACGAATGAATTATTTTTTAAAATCATCATTATTTACATTGTATCCACATTGGATATTTGATTTTATTCTTAAGCATTGTCAACTTTTAATCAAAAAAGTATAAATTCTTCTCAATTATTTGAAAAAATTTTACATAGAAATCTTGATTAAAAAAATTCAACAATCGCTTTTCAATGTTCAATATTAAAAACACTTGTTAATGAATCTTCAGAGAAACAAGAACAATCGACTGTTTCAGGGTGTGGGTGAGGGTGGGTGCGTGGGTATGGGTATGGGTGCGGGTGTATCTATAGGCGTGGGTGTGGGTATGGGTGTTAGTCTTCTCTTAGCTGATATCCAGGTCCACACCCACACCCACCCACCCCCATACTCATCAAAACTCCCATCAGTCTGTACTTCTTCGTTAAACTTGGCTGTAATTTATTTTATACAACTTGCTATCACTTGAATCATTTTAAAATAAGAAAAATCTCTACTCAGTGAAAAATATTCATGAGAAAATCAAGATTATTTTTTATTATCAGTGTCATAGTTCCATTTTTTTCGACGAATCACTCACTTTTCGCACAAAATCCAGTTGAAATTGATTAAAATCAAAAAATCATACGGGAAAATAATTTACTTAACCGACTATTCTTGATTATCACCCCTCGAACCAGATTTCCATCGACAATCGATTTTAATCTTTCCAGTGGTATGGGTGTGGTTTGCGCATGAATGTGGGCTTGAATATCCTCTTTACCGACCCGCACACTCTCACATCCACACAAGCACTACATGTTAAGTTTACAATTCTTTTGATCATTGTGAATATTAAATCACCCTATCATCTCGATCACCTTTTTTATATTCATACTCATTGATCCAACAATATGGAAACAAAAGATCTTTTTGTTCGTACTAATGACCTTAATTAATGTGATTATGTGGAGTTCATGAGGCAAATGAACTATAAAATAATTCAAAACTTTTAGCTTTTTCAAGGAAAGATTGATTTATTTGTGTGATCTGTCAAAATATAGTAAATATCCCAAACTCTACTAACCTGTACGGCAGACCTTTAACAATCTATAAGAGCTGATCATGGTTGGCAAGGTCTTGCTTACTTTGGGTATATGTTTCCACCCCTCACCTCACTCATAGAGATGCGAATTGTGTGTACTTCACCTTTATCCTCACTCAAGAGTCGCACCCTGTGTGTTGTCGCCCGAATCTTCACGCCTTACCCACTCACCCTTACCTTCAAAAATTATTTTTCAGTATAAAATTCGGCGCAGTAGTATGACGCGCGAAAACGTCTGTGCGCGCAAGTGTCGTGTCACAAATAACTGAACATTTGAAACTAACTTTAAAAATTGAATTCAAGTTTTCACTACTACGCTACTGATTTGTGCCAAAATTTTGGGATGTCTTCATTATTTCTATTCAAAAGAAAATTCAAATCAATGCATTACATTTCTCAAGACTTAAAGATATTCTGGATTCTGATTATTATAGTGGTTCATAATATAAGTAATTCTTTGTGGTACAATGTTTTTTCTTTTCCAGCAATTACCTAATTTGATTTACTCCTGAAATCTGGCAAGTTTTGTATAATCTTCAATTTCAAAAGAAAAAAAATAATAATTAATATATTTGTTATATTTATAACAATAAAGAACAGAAAAATTTTAAAATGCGATAATTTGACTATTTGATTTGCTTGTATAATGAACTATGGCGAACTCATGTAACCGACGCTTGCAGTTGTAACTGAGGTTGTTGTTGACCTCTTCTTTCGGCCTCTTGCTTAATCAGCATCTGCTGGATGTTTGTTGGTAAACCTGGATTGAGACCCAATACATAGGGTAACAGTGTTTTAGGCATATCATCAAAATCAATCAGAATTCTGATAAACATAGTATCATCTCTCACATATGGATTGCCTTCTTGTTCAATCATTGCTAATGGAAAAAACTTTGGTATACCACTTGCTATGTTCATGTCGGATCTTGGTCGCTGAAAACTATTCGATCTTATATCTGGTCGAAATGAATCGATGATATGTCGTTGTGCAGGAGTTTGATCATACAAACAGAATATGACTTTGTAATTAAATGGAAATTTGAGTATCGCATCATTCAAACCTCGCATGAGCACAAAGAAAAGTGAAATATGTGTACGGCGAGCATTTCCGTCGCCATATAAATACAAACGTGCTCGCATTTTGTAGCCAGTTGGTGATGAATAAAATGGAGGAGAATAAATCGAAGTTTGTCGTTCAGATTGAGCATCAGCTAGAAATCAAGCAAATCAAATAGACAAAAGAAACATATAGGCAAAAAAGAAAAGAAAAATTTAATTATTCGACAAGGTTTACGATTTATCTTACAGACTCACCAACATATTACTCGTACTGTGAAAGTATTCTAATTTTATCTTTCGATGTCAATATATTGTTTTACTTACTCATTTTCTCTCTAAAATTCGTAATTTTCCACACAAATGTTCCATCATATGAAACATATTGCATATCATCGATCTTTTGCTTGAGTGATACTAAATCTTGATGAAGAATGTCTTGATTAGGTTTTAATCCTTGCACAAAACTGTTTGTTTCTTCTACAGCTAATTGAACTTGTGAAAAATCTTGTGCTAATGTTTGAAGTTTAATTTGACATTGAAGTAATTCGTTGTTCAGACGTTGTCCATCATCATTCAATGTTTCTATCCCACCACACAGAATACTAAGTGTTTCATATGACTCTTGAAGATGAGTTGTAATAGGATAATCTACTCTCGCAGTTGTTGTTTGTGGAACATCAGTGTTCATTTGTGTGCTTAACAACTGTGATTCTGTTTGACGAAGAACTTTGATTACGGAGTCCTGATGTTGTTTACTCAGATAGTGAGCTGCTATTTCCCAACGGAGAATCTAAACAAAATGTATTTTTAAATATATCAGGTCTAGCTCGAGATTTTTTTTATACTTGTTTGTTACAACCGAAGTCTTTTAGTAAACAGACTATGGTCATATTTTTGCATTGCGATATTTTGTGTTCATTGAGTTTGTTGAGTGAGTCGAATTCTTCCTCACAATGTTCGCATTTTGGTTTCGAATGAGATTGATTCAAATGATTCTTGGTGAAAGAAAAAAAAGAACAGAAGATTTAGGAATGAAATAGACAAAAAGATATATTACTAGATATGTGTTCAAGTGACCGGTCCAATTACAAAAAGAACAATCAATGGATAGAGATTGCATATCAGTTTTAAAACCTCGGTCAATCATTATCTACATCAAAATGTATTATGTTTTTTATTGAAACAAAAATAAACATCCTACGTGATTTCGCTGTATTTCTATTTGACATTGTGGACATTTGAGTATGGATCTATAAATAAAAAAAAAAGATTGTTGAATTTATTCGATAATAAAACTTACCCAGATTGATTCTCAAAACATGATTGACATTGTCGATGACCGCATATACTCAGCTGTACAGGATCCCGCAGTATATATGAACAGATACGACAAATATACTTCTGATCGAGAGTATTTTTATTTCTTGCATCAGTACCCACCATTTTGTCATTCAGTTTATAAACCAAAACAAATATTAATCAGTATAAAATAATTTGATATTTGTGTTAAAATCTAATATGAGTTATCTGATCTTGTCTTCTTGAAATCTGTGGAATATATATGCACTCGAATGTATTAGAATTTGTCAAAAAAGACAAAAATATTTAATTATCTGAAAAACAGACAGCTCATCAGAAAAAGAAAATTAATAAATATGAATTCTGAAATAAAAATCTAGAAAGAATAGTATATCTAATTACAATCAGTCAGAATTTTACCATATGCGGGTGTGGGTTGCGTGTGGATGGTAGGTGTGAGTGTGTGGAGGTATGGGTGCGGGAGTGGACTTCCTTCTGAGTCACCTCCATACCCACACCCACACCCACCCACACACCCACACGCACACCCATCCGTAATTACACGTTAACATCCGCAAGAGTCGTAGTATTAGGCACAAAGTAAATAATGCATATATTTCATCGACACTGAAGTCAATTGCTTTTATATCTTCTGTATTTCGTCATTACAGAACAACCCACAAAGAAATTTCACAACAAAACATGATTTCTACGAAATCTTATTTTTTCCCAAAGCTTGAGCAACCAATCCTAACTTTGAATGCACTATCTATTTTTTGTATAGATCAAACTTCGAAGAACTTAGCATAGAAATTTTTAAACATTTTTTATAATGAAGTCAGCAATTATGGTTTTCATGAGATAATCGTATTTTTCACAGATCGAAATTTATTCGTAATATTTTTGCTAATGACAAAAGTCGATTCTCTTTCTAAGCAAACAAAAAACGAAGAATGAATATGATTTTGGAACAATTTTCGTATTCATTCTCGACTTCGGCAAGAAGAAATATTTTTTTTTTGAAGAAATGTATAAATATATAGTGATTCAAAAGTCAGTTTCGTCGACAGTCAACTAAGTATTTTCGCTAGAATTTAATCGGTGATCTGATTATTTTAGGAGTATTCAAAGTTCGTATCATAAGAAAAAAGTTGAATAATATTAGTCTGATTGCCAACGTTGGCGTCAATACAAAAACACAAGTCTTGATAAATTATAAAAATAGAATATATCTATCTTATTGAAGAGAAATAAACGGCACACTTACTTTTTTCCAATTATATCTCTATATTTTATTGTCGTTCAGTCTCAAACTTATACCACACGACATGGCTTACCTGAAAGTTTCACCTATAATCAAGAAAATTTATTAAGAATAATGCAATTTTGTTTTTTGAAAACTCGTCAAAGATTATATTTTTTCATTGATGGATATGATGATATTTCAAAGCAGGAGGTTCAAACGTTTTTCTTGTCAATACAAACAATTCTGAAAAACCTAACCCGATTATGCAAATTGTGATCGAGATATTTAATTGATAAGGTAGCTTTTTCGTCAATCTATATGCCAATAACAATAAGAAATAAATAGACAAAGCAGCTAGAAATCGATAAAGTATGGCTTGTTCTAAAAAGTAGAAAATGGGGTAAATAATAACTTTGAAAAAGAAGCAATATTTTTTCTATGGATACTTTATTATTATATAATATTCTATAATGATAAAAGCACGATAAAAACAAATGCACTAGGATAGTATTAGTGACTGGTAATTAACTAAAGCGATAATCGGGAAAAGATAATTCAAATAGTGAAAAAAAATTTCTAATAGATTACCGTAGGGATCTAAACAGTAGGACTTTAGACATATTTTCAAGTTTTCGTAACTTTAGCTAATAATACATATAGTTAGAAATATTTGTTGATAAAGATCGAATAAACACACTTATAATAAGTTCATTTTTTCTCCTATACAGTTGTTCGTAAAAATAACAGGAAGAATTCATCAAACGCAACTGTCTAAGATTTAATTTCCAATTAATTTTGTTTATCTTCATTTATTGAAAGACAATATATTTGAGATAAAAAAATCATGAGATCATGTTTTCTAATGAAGCCATGTGAAATTTGTTATTTATTTACTCATAATATTTTGTTTGATCTCATATCAGAGTATTTCTTTTTTCAAAATTACTATTGACAAAAGGATTTTCGATTTAGGATCAAGAAAAATAGGAACAATTTCTTTTATCGCTCAGTCATATTCCCATTAAGCTACTATAACCCTAGAAAATGTCTTCACTCTCTCTACAGGGTGTTCCAAAAGTCCGGACCAATTAGAATATTGAATATCTCCACCGCTCTTTCATCAAATGAGCTAATTTTTGCCCTGGTGGTAGAGGATTCTTTGAAGTTTTTTTTCATAAGAAAACCATGAATACATACGGCTTTGAACTATCACTTTNAACAATGAACCAATCAGGTAAGTTTTCTGCGAAGGTGCTTGAAGACTATATTCTAAAGCCACTTCTCGTCAGACTTTGACTTGGAATATAACCAACAGATACAAAAAGTTCTTCCTTTTCGATCTATTCAAGTATCGACTTGCTAGGGTGACCATTCCAAACTTATGAGGGCTTTCCTGAGATGGTCGATGGCAACAAATTCATGTTATGAGACTCCGAAAGAGCTCTAGATAGAAGTAATTCATCATGCGGAATCGAATAGTGATATCTGTTTCCAGTTTGAAAGCGACTGGAGATCAGTCATGAGCCCTTCTGAAGTCTTCCAACGTAAATGTACTTAAATAGAGAATCTTGTATAGACCATTGTATCTCTCAAATGAAACATACTGAAAAGTTGTGGCATGCGTGAATCGAAAAGAAATGATTCTTCCGATTGATTGGACTTATTCCAAGTCGAATCCAACGGACAATGACTTCAAAATATCTTTTTTTTTAAATCTCCGCAGAGAACTCACCTGATGGATCAATTGTTGATCAATCAGATTTCTGCATGCCAACACGACCATAGATTTTCTCTCTTGAATGATGAAGACTTTACATCTCTATATTATTCCTATCAAAAGTTATTCAAAAAACAATTACGATCAGTGCTTTTTGAAAAAGATATCAGTTACGATATTTTATGTAAGGGAACATTTAGAATACTTATTCAATGATACTACTAGCAATTAGAATGTAAATAAGAAGCCAAAAAAAAAAAAGAAAACGATCTCATCTGTTAGATATCCTTGGTTTTTTCCAATAGCTTCTTCAACAGAAACAAATAATCAGTCGAATATATTTCTCTGGCTAGTGTATGTCATGGTCTGGGAGATGTAAATTTCTATCTTACATAGTACAACATTCCTTTTCCATTGTCTTTCAGAAAAACACCATTGAAACAGTGCTTATCATAGTTAAACAATGTAAAAATGACGTCATACATTATCATCTTCATCCATTTATAACAGTTTCACATCTATATATATAATGTTCAGTGTGTGTTTCTCTGTGCCGGATCAAAGGTCAAAGGTCAGATAAGGCTATAAGGGGAAGGCTGTAAGGGCTGTTATATATGAGGGCACTCATGGGTCCTCAAGGGCTATTATATGGAAGTACTCACAGATCCTCTAGAGCTATTATATGGAGATACCCATAGGTCCTCCGGGGCTATCCTATGGGGGTACCCCTGGGCCCTCAAGGGCTATTATATGCAGGTACTTCTGGGTCCTCTAGGGTTATTATATGGAAGTACCTCTGGGTCCTCCGGGGCTATGCTATGGGGGTACCCCTTGGGTCCTCAAGGGCTATTCTATGGGAGTATCTCTGGGTCCTCAAGGGCTATCCTATGGGGATACCTTGGGGTCCGCAGGAACTATCCTAATGGGGGTACGTCTGGGTCCCGAGGGGCTATTACATGGAGATACCCACAGGTGTTCAAGGGCTATCCTATGAGGGTACCCCTGGACCCTCAAGGACTATTATATGGAGAAACCCGCAGGTCCTCAAGGGCTATTGTATTGTGGTACCCACACCCTTCACAACGGCTATAAGGCTATAAGGGAGTAGGGGATAAGGAGATAAGGAGATAAGGATATAAGGGTAAAGGGGATAAGAGGCTAAGGCTACATGGGCATAAGGGATAAAGCTAAAAGAGTATAAGGGGATAAGGGTATATGGTATAAATGGATAAGGTTGGAAAGGATATAAGGGATAAGGAAATAACGGAATAAGGCTATAAGAAGTACTACAACAAGAGTATGAGTCTACAAGGGTATCAGGTTGTACGATCTCTATATATATAATGCGAACTGGGTTTTTGTCTATTACCCAATCAAGGCTAAAGGACAGAAGTGAAACTTCACAGGAAAAAAGCATCCGTGCAGTATGCACGGGCTCTCGCTAGTAATTGTAATAATATCCAGTAGAAGTTTAAGAACTGAGTTGATACGGAATTAATCATTTCTGTAAGAACAAAAAACCTTGTTGTTTTCCAAAGAATCTAATATAACGATTGTTTATACCCCTAAATAATGTGCAGTATATCAATCCTTTTTATTCCAGATCTTCATCGTTTTGCTAAGTATTTTCACTGAGAAATGACGAAAAAAATTTATATATATATATAATTTTTGCATAATTCCATGTATGTACAGAATTATGCTTTTTATTAATGATCATCAATANTCTTCTTCAAACAGAGAATGGATTCAGGGTGTTTTTTCACCATCTCTGTATTCTTTCGATTCTTCGCAATCAGGAATAAATCGACGTTTACTTTATAACCAACTTCACAATCCTGTCGACTTTTTCCGACTTTTCTTCGATCAAAATCTGATGGAAACCATCGTAAGACAAACAAACATCTATCAATCGCAAAATCCACAACCGTCATCTTCTCACATGGCTTCCTGGGTGGATGTTAGCGTTAGCGAACTGTCTGTCTTCCTGGCCATAACAATACTTATGTCGCAAGTAAAGAAACACAAGATACTAGAATATTGGTCCACTGACCCACTTATAGAGACGCCAATCTTTGGCACCATATTTGCTAGGGATCGGTATCTTTCGCTGTTACGATACCTTCACTTCACCGACAACAAAAAAATCACTACTAGCGATCGTTTGTCAAAGTTGGGATCAATTCTTGATGACCTGAAGAAGAAGTTTAGTAACACTATATATCCGTATCAAAATCTAGTAATTGATGACAGCCTAACGCTTTGGAAAGGTCGACTCAACTTCAAGCAGTACATCCCGTCTAAGCGAAGCCGTTTTGGTATCAAACTTCACGTGCTGTGTGACTGCAATACAGGATTTATCCTCGATTTTGTAGTCTATACCGGATCCTCAACGTCTATAGTCCGTGACAAGACTCTAGGTGTTTCCGGCGCCATTGTCATGAAACTGATCGAAAAATACCTTTATAAAGGTCATAATTTATACGTTGATAACTGGTATTCTGGTCCTGCACTATTCGAAATATTACACCAGAAGAAAACAGGGGCTTGTGGTACTGTGAATGTGAATCGTCATGGCTTACCAAATTTCCAAGCATTCGACGTCAGTGAGAATGAACAGATCTCTTTCCATACCGATGTACTTCTGGCTCTCAAATGGAAAAGCAAAAGGAACGTGCATATGATTTCGACTATTCATGGGACGGAAATGATAACCACTGAAAAAGTAGATTACCAAACAGGTCGTCGAATTGCGAAACCCGCATCTGTGAAAGACTACAATGAAAATAGATGGCTTGTCGATAAAGCTGACATGCAAATTTCGTTTTCCGAGTCCCTGCGCAAATCGTTCAAGTGGTACAAAAAACTCTTTTTCCATTTGCTTAATATCTCGCTCTACAATGCCTACGTACTATACAAGCAGCAAACTAGGAAAAAACTTGCTCTTTCTGACTTTCGACTGGACGTAGTTCGAGCACTTCTGGAAGAATTCGGTATTCAAAAATTGGACGTTCGAGGTAGACCATCAATTGAAACTCCTGTCCGTATAACAGCACGACATTTTCCATCAAAGGTACAAAGCTCGGAAGATGGGCGAAGACGTTGCTTTGTCTGCAGTCACACAACTCGTGGTCCAAAGCGCGAAACAAAAACCAGCTACGAATGCAAGGAGTGCAATGTTGGCTTATGCGTAGTACCATGTTTTGAAGCCTATCACACGTTGAAACATTTTTAATAAAGAGTGTATTGAAAACACCAGAGGTGATTGACCCTCGGGCTTGTTAGCGATTGAAAAAGCTGCTTTCTCTCCCAGACACAAGAGCTTTTCATATACTGTTATAGAAACTATTTTTCCGCTAGATATGGATACATCTCTCACCGAAAAAAAACCCCGTAGCGAAAGGGTTAATAAATATTATTATTGAATAAATTCTCAATTTTATTCATCGTAGTCATAATTTAAAAGAATTTATGTGTCTTTCCCATGCATTGAAATTTAATGTTACACGAGATAAGGTTAGTCATTTGTTTTATGGAACTTACGTATATTTTTCAAGAGAATATTAATGATTGGAAGTTTAAATCGAAGTTTTTGCAGTTCTCCCTAGACTTTAACAACTCAGCGACGGGGGGAGGAGGAGAATCGAAAGAATACCAATAACTGTGTTGATCATAACTATATTGTCTATATATTGCGGGTGTTAATATTTAATGCAATGAAAAGGTCTTATTGTAGGTGTCAATCAGCAGAGCTAGAATAGGACAGACATAGAAAAGTTGAAGGTTACTGAATGATTAAATCAATGTGAATAGCAATCTGATAAGGCGATTGAGCCGACGAATTTGCTTCTCACAGTAATTTATATTTTATCTTACTGATGTATTGTAGTTAATACAAGTCTTTTGACAGTATAGACTAGAATCATTCTTTCTAAGTCGAACTAAACAACGTGTTATAATAATTTAAGTCAAAATCAGTATTTTTCATCCGAATTTTTCTCTTGCGAAGTAGCAATTTAAAATCACGTCAGAGCGAACAGTTATCCATTAGAGTACAGGCACATAGTATCTCAGACCGTAAAATAAGAGATACCTCTATCCGGTTACGGTCGTTTGCGATCAAAATTAGAAAAACTCGACTACCAAATTAGGTGTCGAAACCATTGACCTGCGATGCAGCATAATAACCACAAACTCTAGAAAGGAGCGGCTCCCATGCATGCTAGATACAATAGTGATTGAAACCATTTATTACACTGCAAACTTTCTTTTCATAAAAAAATAAAAGAATAACATTACACAATTTTATTTATTTTCATTAATCATGCAATAATAATACACAAGAAAAACTATGTCTCTAACAAAATTTTATGAAGTATTTTTATTTTTGTAAGGATTTTTTTATTTAATTAATAATATAAGATATAATAATTATCATCAATTGCAAAGAATAAATAATTATACATAAAAAAAATTAGTAGAAATAAAACAATTACAATGACTTATCTTTTAAATCAAAAGATGTCTCTAATAAACGTTTAAATTTGTTTAAAATTAATAAAAATAGATAAACAAAAAAAACAGATCGTATTGATTTTAACAATTCTCCTTATGATTATTTGAAAAGAAAAATGTCGATGTATAGATTTTTAGTCAATATAAAAGCTTGATATGGTCATTAATTATTTATTAATGTGTTCTGTCGGTCATTTGTGTGACTTGTGTGATAGTAGAGCCAATGATTAATGAGTAAGGTACGTCAAGCTTCAATTGTTGTTGTGTGCATGTGTTTATATTATATACATTAAAAACAAACATAGTCATGAAAGCGGGTGAAGTCGTTATACTTGAGGACAAAGATTTTCTTGATTTTAAAAACGAATGTATTACTGATCAAGGATGGAGAATATGTTATGAAAAATCATCATGCCGTGTAGCAACTAAGAAAAATTCTCTATCAGCATTTGATGTTGTTCGTGTAAGATAATAAAATTGATAAATCAATACGAAAATATATATGTATTCGATTTGTTTAGATTCAGTCAGACTTTAGTGATATTTCAGCTGAATTACTTTATGATGTTATACATGATGGTCAATATCGTTCAACATGGGATACAGCTATGATAGAAGGATATGAATTATGTGCAGTCTCATATAATAGTGATATCGGATATTATTCAAGTTCAGATGAATTAATTATTTTGAATTATTATTATAATTATTAGTTGCTTTTTTTTTTTAGTGAAAAGCCCAACACCATTTAAAAACCGTGATTTGGTTACACAGCGTGCTTGGTTGGACCATGGACGCAATCAAGAAAAGATTATTATCAATCATTCTGTCAATCATTTGGTAGATATTTTTCATCTACTTTTATTTTTTTATACAACAAAAAAAACATTGCCTTAATCTTTAGCGTGAACCACCACGTAAGAATTTTGTACGTGCAATATCCTATGTAACTGGTTACTTAATTATACCGATGGGACCATCATCATGTAGATTTTATTATATGACACAAAGTGATCCTGGAGGTATTGTGACTTTTGTTTTTTTTTTTTATGAATGAAAATTAACTTGTAAAGAAATACATTTTTTCTCTTTAGGTAATTTACCAGCATGGATAGTAAATAAAGTATCTAAGACTTTGGTCCCTCAAGTAAAAATATCTTTTTATAAAAATAGTTTAAAAAAATTTTGTGTATAGGTGATAAAAAAATTAACTAAAGCATGTGCTAAATATGATAAATGGAAAACTAAAAATCAGCCATCATATAAACCATGGTTATATCCTGAACAAATGAAAGTAGGAAATTTTAAGCAAAGTGATATTGGAAAATTTGATGCGAAAGAAACATTAAAAGCATCGGCCAATAATGATGAAGGAGCTGTTCAAGAAAATGCTGTTGAATTTGATGATTCTGCTCAAGAAGACTAAAAATTGTATTTTGCGATTTATGTCTTTCACTATATATTGGGGTGATGGGAGATTCTTTTTTTGTGAAGCTTGATTATCTTTATTTGTAATTGAAGATCTGGGTTATTTTTCTATTTCTTTTTTTGCATTATAATGTCTATGCTTTTTTGAAAGAATAACATATGAATAAACTCGTAAATATTAAGAACAATAATGATAGGGCCAAAAAGAAAAGGAATGGCAACAGATTTTATCAATAATAGTTTTAGTTTTGTCAATCGAGGAGACAACAAGAAAATAGAAAATCATATGTCACTTCGAAAAATTCTAATTCTCTCTCTGATTTTGGCTACATTAATTGTACCATTTACTCAATTATCATTTGGTTTTTATTATATTAAATCGATTGATTTATGTCCACTTCAACATGATATTGCGTTATTAATGTCTATTGGTGGTGTATTTCAAGCAATTTTCTTTGCTGCTGCTTTTGCTTTTATTTATTTAATAACACCGGCAAGATTTAAAATAGGAGAAAAAAAAGAAAGCAATCGAATTTCACAAATTCTTATTGGTAAATTATTTTATATTGGTTTCTTTTTTTCGAAGTAGATTTATTATTTAGGTTGTATAACATGTATAGTTGGCACTTGTGCGATTATATTTTTTATTCTTATACAAGTTCGTGTATATGGAAATTATAAAAAATTTCAATGGAACGATGCTACTAAACCAAATTATTGTTTATTTACAATTTTCTATAGTGCTTTGGGATCAATAATTGGTACTTATGTTGCTTTTATATTGTTTTCTACTGTTACGATTATATTACTATTTGGAATTGCAGCATAAAAATGTGAAATTTTGATAAAATATTGATTATTTTGAGGCAAATGTTCTATATGCTTTTAATTAGGTTAACATATACGATTGGCAATAATTTGAGTTAACCTTGGTCGAAATATGTTCGACCATGGTTGATTTCAAGTCGAGTCATAGATAATGAAATTTTTAATGTTACACAAATAAAAGCTCTATGTTGTTTTATGGCACAATTGTGCTGATCAATTTAGTACTACCAGTATCAGCATGTAAAAAATTGTAGATGGATTCGACTGCGGTTAAATTAATCATTATGCTTTTAGATTGTTTTCAGTGAATGTTGACTTGAAATAATTAATATCGAAATGTTTATTTCACATATCGAAAACTCTAATTTGATCAATCAAAACTATGGAATCATTTCGATAATAATAATTACATTTTAAAATCCTGTAAACGAACAAGAATACAAAAAAAAAAAGATTGCAATAGTTTACCATGTATATTAGTAAAAATTAAACTGGCAACTTTATGTAGTTTATTTGCTAGTTAAAACAACCTTCATAATATCGATAGTAGACATTCTTTGTCGTCAATTCTACTTTCTCAGAATACAATAATAAAATGTTTTATCGAATTCAAATATAATGATAGGTTCTATTAATGAATTATTTATTGATAAAACAAGTATGTTTAAATCGTTGGATCAAATAGAATAAATTTTATTAATGACTCATACATATATCTATTCTTATTCTATTCAAATATTGACAATTATTTTTATATTAGATAAGTAAAATGAATCTAGTACTACCTATCTATTCATTCATTATGAAGTAAATAGAAACAAAGTCCTTGTAAAACATAGTAAACAATTTATTCATTTTATTGAGTAAATTTTCATTAAATTAAAAATTTGAATACAGATTTCTATGACTTTAAAATCTGTTTAGATAATAAAGTATTTCTTTTGTTTAGACACATCATACTCATATGAATCCTATTATTAATAGAAAGAAAAGTTGTTAGCGTAACCCCTGGAGGGTTAAAATGTGAAATATGATGCAGCTGCTGTTACTAATCACATGGAGATTGTTTCATTCGTTCTATTTCGGAATATATTTCTTCATCATCCTTTTACTTAGTCATCCATAAATGTAAAGAGAAAGTAGTTCATATATTATGACGAGACATTTTTGATATACGGTATGTGACACGAGCGGATGGGGAAGAATTGCCTTTTAGATCATGTTTCACAAAAATGTGAACGAATTATGATGAATAAATGATTATATGATACAATTCTTCTATTAATAACGGATGTCACCATTTTCAGGAGTGTTCTCAGATTACCAAGTTTGAAGACTTTAAATTGTATAATATTTTTCATGAGGGAAGATAATTGTATTAATCAGTTTCAATATATTCTAGAATAGATATTTCTATCGAGCAATAGAATTAATTATTTATGGTATTGTATTGCATTGGATAATATTCGTTCATGAATATTCATTGCATGGTTCTTCGAATTCGTCAAGTAAGCTTGGAACTTTTTTGTTCATCGGGATCGATCCGATACAAGTAACTGAAGAGAGTCTCTCGGATTGTTGGAGCAAAAATCAGGTTTGAATTACAAACATAATTGGCTGATTTCTTTCTTAATACATAAAAGGAAAAGAAGCGATGAGTAAATGAAAGTCTCTCAGCAGGAATAACTTGAAACATAATTTCACTTGTATATATGTGTTTATGTCGTTGGCAAGTATGTAGGCAGTAATCGAACGGCTGAGGTGGGAGTAAAAATTTAAACGACACTAACACTTACAGAAGAAGAAGAAATTCAAACGAATATTACAGAGAGGAAGAGATTCCTTTAGAATCTATAACATTGAAGACTATACTGTGAACAATTCTAAAATTATATCATAAACGTTAACTCATGGCAACAACCTATCGTTCACGTGGTAAGTTATCTCTTCAAGAAAAATTTTCATTTATTTTGACTTTATTTTAATTAGAAACTGTACGTCTTGAACCATCAGCACGTGTAGTCCCTACAAATTATACTTACCCTACGAATTATGCTTATTCAACGAATGATCAACCAATTAAAATTCGACAACAACAAACGCCTCATGTGTAAATTATTATACATATAAAATAATAATTTAAAATATTAAAAAATAAATAAATATTCTTTTAGAAATGTCGTTGTAACACAACCTGGTCGAGATGTATGGGAATTTGAACATCCATGGTCAACTAAACTTTGTTCATGTTGTGCAAACATGAAACTATGTAATATATTATTTAGTTCTTTTCTTTTTTGTTCTATTAATCTATAATTACTTTTTTTTGTTGGAAAGGTTGTTTTGCTTTCTTTTGTCCATGTTGTTTTGAATATAAATTATACAAACGAGCCGGAGAGAATATATGTTCATGTTTATGTCCTGGTTCAAGATTTGCATTACGATCAAAAATTCGTACAGCATTTCGTATTGAGGTAATTATATTTATAATTAATTTAAAGATAGAATTGATTTCATCAGCAGAAGAAGATTCTTGTATAGCTTATTGTCTAATTTAGACGAGAAATTTTTTAGATTTTCTCATTGAAATTCTTATCTTTACATATTTATACATTATAGAATAGTTTGTATGAAAAATAATATCTTATTTTAAAAGTTCTTTGATTAAAACCAAAGATAGAAGTCAACATAGAATTAGTAGAAGTACACAATTTTACCCGAAATTCAATTAATATAATAAAATAGCAATAACACTTTTCTTCAAAATTCAATGTTTTAGAAGGTTATCAAAATTTCATTCTTTACTATATAGATCATAATGTTCCACAGACCGAGCATTCATCTTAAAAATAATAATATATTGAAAAAGACAAAGAATGAAGTACATCAAATAAATCGAATTGAGATACTTAAAAATTAAAAAAAAAAGACACAAATAAGTAACCCATGAGATTCAAATGGGACTAAACTCGACAGTAGACCATTTGGTATAAAGTGCGCTATACCATCGGTAGTTTTATAGTGTTGCAACTATTATTGATTTCTAAATAATTGATTACATATCTATTTAGGGTGACTTATGTAATGATTGTTGTGTTTCAACATTTTGTCCATGTTGTAGTGCTATTCAATTGGCTCGCGAATTACATTATCAAGGTCTTTGAATTTGAATATCTATATAAGAACCTGATTAATAAAATAAATATTTATTATCTTTTTTTTTAATATAATAGAAGGAAAAAAAACAAGCATTGATTATTTTTTTTTGAAAAATTTATTTATTTGTACAGGGTTGAAAAAAAAAAGCAAACTTAAAGTTGGTTGAGAAATGTCTGTGCTTGATAAAGTGATTGACAAGTTTGTCTTTCGAAAAAAAGTTTTTTTGAATTAAGTTCAACACATGTTAATCTATGTTTATTAAATAATGTTTTCAATGCCGTCCACATATATGCTTGATAAAGTTCATTTTGGGATTTTATTGATTTAAACCAAAGACACAAATGAATACAATTACTTGCAAGTAATATTGATGGACGCTATGAAAAATAAATAAATCAATGAGATTTCATCAAATACAAAGCTACTAGCCCTAATTTCTAGAATATCAATATGTGAAACTGCTGACATTGTAAAAGAATTTAGATTTCTATTTGTCAATTTCTATCCTACGGTCTAAGTATATCAATGATGAAAGATGATAATCATTATAGATTACAATTTATAATATCAACAGTTTTATCATGTTTCACCACTGTTGTTCAACAAAATTACCTTTTCCGGATTTTTGCGAAGCATTGAATGTACAAGTCGTTCGATAATTGAAGGTGCTTTTGATGAAAATGATGGTAATTTTTCATCATCATAGTTATCTTGTCGAAGTGTACCATGAAAAAATGGATTTGTTTGAGAAAAAAATTCATAACATAAAGTGCCACTTGCCCAAAGATCCGATTTCCTATAATCAAGATAACATTTTGGACCTGGTTGACATGTTAAAATCTAAAAACATAAACGAATAAATTTTATTTCATTTTTATCATAGTAAAAATGAAAAGTTTACTTCAGGTGCCATTAATGCAAGATTGCCACCTTTAGAAATTTCATCAGTTTGATACGAAACTTTTAAATCTGGTGGATGATAAAGTGCACAACCAAAATCTGCTAATACTAATTCACCGGTTTCATTACAGATAAGTAAATTATCACTTTTTAAATCTCGATGAACAATCGAATGATTATTTAAATATAATAAAGCTTCGAGTAATTGTGAAAAAAGTAATAAACGTTCATGAGTATTTGGTTTATTTAATTGAATATATTGATTTAATGTTAAATCATATCGTCGCATAACAATAAATAATGTTTTATTTCGTCCATAACTATCCGATGATAAACGTGTTGGAATAGCCATTGGATAATATTCATGTGCTTCATTTAATAATGGAAATGAATCAACAAAACATGAATACATACGAACAACATTTGGATGATAAAAACATTTACGTAATGGTAATAATTCTTTTTCCATAGCTTTTTCGATTGCTTCGGCATTTGATTGAATACCATAATTAAATAACATTTTTATTGCTAAATTAAATTGACCGGCTAGAAAAAAAATCAAAAATAAATGTGTCATTGTTTTTTTAATTGAAATAAAAAATCAATAGAAATTTTTACCTGGTAAAACATCCGAATTAATATTCGACGATTGATTCATATTTGTTGATACTCGATATCGAACTAGAATTAAATAATAAAAGCTATTAGCACAATCCCTGTAGGATTACAATGTTGAACAAAAATTTTCTTTACAAGGTGGTTTTATGACATTTTTTATTAGTATCTTATACATCCCATCCTAAAATGTAGTAGAACTGTTGTAACTCAATAGAAAAGGTTTCATAGACTAAAATTGTTATGAAGGTTATTTTACTTCAGAGATTTCTTCTAGGCAACTAAAATATAATTTCAAAAACAATGCTTAATGTCGGACAGATTTCTCGTCAGTAGAATCATTCATCTGTATAATTTTTATTTCAAAGAACTTTACTGATGAGGAAACTATTCAGGAAAAAAAGCATTTTCTGATTAATACACGCAATAGTAACATAAATCTAGACGTTTTACATATTCTACTATGATACAAAACTCAATTCAGATTTGATCTTTTAAAGAAACCTTGTTTTTTTTTCGATGATTAAAATTTTTTTGTTAACAATAAGAAAATGTTGCAATAGAAATTACTTCCGATTTTCTCACAAAAGGAAATTCAGTATTTTCTTTCTCAGTCGGAACACTATATCTAAACTAATTATTATTGAAAAGAAATCACCTTCTTTTAACGTCAGTTCATTGAGTCGATCTTCATTAACATCATTACAAATATCATTTATATCTTCATACAATGAAGATGATGACGATGATGAAATATTTGATGATTGACGTGAAAGTATTTCAAAATCACTTTCATTTGAATGGTTTTCAAAATGTATGTTAGAATTTGATGGTATAGTATTAGATGATGATCGAAGTCGTGCTTCATATACAGCTGCATTACAACCACAACCAAGTAAACGACCTAATTCATAATCGTCGAGTGATGCTCGACTATATTTTTCATGTTCATCATTAAATTGATCCACGATAGTTGTTTTAGAAAGAAGATTACCAATTTTATTTAATGTTTCATCAAGACGAAAATTATCAATAGATGATTGTTGAACAACTGAATAGCCAAGTAGACCCAAAATAAGACGAGAACTACTTGGTGCTAAAAAAAAAAAAAAAGAAAACACAATGATTAAGATCAAATATCAAAAAAACGATATTATTTTCTCATCATGCAAAATTCTTTCTAAGAATAGACTAATCTTTGAAGAAATATTTTCTTAATGTGCACTTTTCTTTTTCTCTTTATATTCATTATTTTATATGTAACTGAATGCAACATGACTACTTTTTATAATCTATGTCTAAGAGGAAGGAAATTAAAATAATTCAAACCGGAAATTGTTTTTTTGCACTTAAGTTGTACACTAGAAGTTATTTATAAAAGAAAAAAAAAATCAAAAGATTGATTGTATCAAATTATTTTACATGATATTTCTTGTTCTTCATGAAATTTTAAATAAATTAGTGACTATACATTTTATTCCAGAAGAAAATATATGCCTACTCGTGTAGATAAATATTACATAGAACAAATAACAATAATGTGGAATATTCAAAGAAAAAATGTTTAACTAATAGAATATCTAGTGTGACTTACACTTGTATACTCAATTGACAGAATTAAAATTTAAAACACTTGTTTTATAGGTCATCTGCTATTTTTCTCTGACGAACAATTAACAGAACATGTTTTTTTTCCTCCCAAGCTACTACCAGTCAGTGCAATAGAGAAAAGAATATTTAGAAAGAAACTGTCTTTCTTTTCTCGTTCATATTGTCCTTCTATTTATAACACTACTCAACACAATGCCATTGAATTGTTATATCATACAAAAAAAAAATAAAATAAAACGATTGAAAAATACACACCAGCAAAAAATAATCGTCGTTTAATTTCATTCAAAGCATTTCGGAATGGCATTAAATGCGAAAGATTTTGTCCATTTGATGAAACAAAAATTGAACGATAAATTGAAGGAAATAAATAATATCTTTGAGGATATTTTGAATAAATTTGATGAGTTTTATTCAATTGAGGTTTTTGATTAATACGAGTTGTAAATATAGGTTTAAATGGGCGAGAAATAAATGCTCGACTAAGTCGAACAATTAATGAAGCTGTTCCTTTAAATACCATTATATAAATCTACAAGAAATTCAGATAAAGACAAACAAAAAAAAAAAAAAAAAAGATAATTATGAATTATATTTCGAGAAATATAAAAAGAAAAAGAAAACAACTAATATAGAAATAAATCAATGTTTATGATATTTTTTTAATGATTGATTTTTATCTAAACGTTTTGATGAAATACGATCATCAATTGTTTTATGTACATTTGATTGATTATCTTTTGGTAAAATTTGAACTATACGTTGATTATTATTTTGTAATGATTCATTTGTACGACGTTTTTTTATTAATTGTCGAAGATCAAAATCATCAGAATTTAATTTAACTGTTATTGAAACAGGATGTTCTTTAATCGATGAAGATTTTTTCGTATCTTCATTTTTTCGTCGTTCGGTTTCTTTTGAAGATAATTTATTATGATTATGTTCATTATAATGGGAAGGTTTTTTTAATATTTGTTCTTTGGAATGATTTATTACTAATGTTTGTTGTTCATCTTGTATTAGTAAATCATCATCTTGTATAGGACAATTAACAATAAGTGCATCATCATCATTATTATTTAAAATATCTTGTGGAAAACGTTCATCAATATCACCAATTGTTTGTTTATCTTTTGTTTCAAAACGATAATCTTTATCATTTTTATCTAATGAATTTGAACTAATTGATGATAATGATGATGATGAATATGATCTACTAATAGATGAACGACTATAACTAGAACGTGATGATGATGATGAATAAGATCGTGATGATGAACGAGAATTTCGATGTATTGGTGAATGATCATATGTATTCTTTTAAATAAAAACAAAATAGATTTATTATCTTTTTAATTTAAAAAAACAAACAAACAAACTTTGCGTTTATTAGAATATAATGTTTTAAGTGCAGCTGTTCGTAATGCTTCTAAATCATCATCATCATCATCATGATAATTTTTCTTTGTTGTATTTGACATTTGATATGAAGAATAATGAGACATTGGAGTAATAGATTGTGATTGTGTATTATCAAAAAAATTGTCTGTTGTTATAGGATAATATGAAGATGTCTATACGAAGAAAAAAACAAACAAAATTAAAGTTTTGTATTTTTTATTTTAACAAGATAATTTCTTTAAAATCAAAATCTTACCATGACAAAATTGATAATATGTTGCAACTCAATTTCAAATTTATGATTAATAACTAATGATTTAGATTTGACATCAATAAGAACCAATGAATAATAAGTGCGTCATTATATTCTAGAATAATACTCTTGTATTTCATTGTTATTGATCGACATCTATGTCGTAGTTAAGTATGGTAGGCTATTAGAAGAAGGATTAAAAGAGATGCTTGCGATTATTATTATCAGATAAAATTCCCATCAACGACATCTATATAAAATCTTGAAGCAATGATTAAATCAAGAAGAATATTATTATACAGATATAGATAAAAACTGCAAAACAAATATAATTATCATATGATCATTAAGGACGTCGACATATATTCTTATCAATTCGACAATAACTACGCATGAATGAATATTCAAAAGAATATTATATGCAAAGCGTTTGCAATCTAAAACACATGTTTATACAAATTAAATTCGTATACATTTTTGTGTTTCCCCATATTTTATACATACTAAGTAAACGACTCGTTAACAATCGTCCTAAGAACGCCATGTCATACACTAAAATATTGATGAATTACCGTCAAATTTTGCTAGACAATCTGTGAGCCATCTACGATATGATTTCATGACCATCCGTTCATATTTTGTACATGCTAATCCTTTTAGTGGAATATTTCAGCAAACGGACGAACTTTGTCAATTTAATTAAGAATTTGGTATCAATTGCATAACGGATAGTTCAATCTCCGCTGAATCAATATAATTTTGCGATGATTTTATACTATAGCATTCTCTTCAGTATGCGCACAGCATCAGTAGAATGACATTAAGTTTTTTTTTTGGCTTCTTCATGATTATAAGCTAAAACTAATGTATCAATTCGATTATAAACGACATCTATTGAAAATTCTTTTGACATTATAAGGAAGGAAAATGAGTCACGAACGATGCACTCGAGTAGTTTCGTTAGCAATCTATACCAATTTCATTAAGAATAAATTAAAATTTATAAAAAATTTACATGAATATTTTCTGTTAATTTAATAAAACACGAAATGGAATGAATAGTATATTTTAAACCAAAATAAAATTGGCGTTGATGAATGTTGTTCAAACATATAGTACTATTTTGATGAATAATTTTTATCCATTCTGACTATTGCACAGAATTATGTAACATTGTCATTTAATTTGGGAATTAGTTTTCTATTATATTCATGAAAACAAAACACAAGTTTTATTTTCTTCACAGCATAAACTAAAGTATTCGATCGAACTGAAAATGACGTTTTCGGAATATTCAAACTCAATCATATTTGATGATTTTGTACTTAAAAAAAATATTGCAAATAGTCATGTTTGTATAACAATATGAATCATGTATGAGAAAGACGTCATTTTTTTTTCAAGCATAATAGCAAGTTATAAAAGTTTATATTTAGGCAGAATAAGTTGAAAACAAAAGCTTCAAGTTGATGTTCGTTCTTTTTTTCTTTTTCGTCTATCATTTGCTAATGATGATGCAATTCATTTAAACTAAAGAAAAGAACATGGCGACATTCATTTTAAACGACAGCCAATTAGAAACATCTGAGTATCTTCATAAATTTCGAGTAAGAATAAAAGTCATATGATTTTTTTTTATAAAAGTAATTTTTTCTTTTTCAAAGAAAAATGTAAATAAAAATCATCAATTAGATCAAATGTTTCATACGAAAAATAGGAGTGAGTTATATAGTGTCTAATCTATTAAAAAGAAAAAATAAATTTTGATACAGCCATGTTAACTGATGATTATAGTATTGTGATCAAGCTTTATTGTCCTTAGACACTTACATTGATTCTAAACAAAGAAATCTTCTTGATAGAAATACAACTGTTTCAGTTGCAGATACATCTAGTGAGTTTATTTAAATTAATAAATAAATCAGACTATTTTTTTTATTATTTTACAGCATTTGTGAGAGATAACTTTAATGTTTCTAATAAGCAATTGTTTTTACGTTCTAAAAATCATGTTAATTTGAAAACAATTGAATCTGATGAAGAAGCAAATAATGAAACATATTTTAAACAATCAACAGGTAAGATGATCTTAGAATGGTATGAATCGATTTGATAAGGGAATGTCTGTTACTAACCATGCTGATTCTGAATATGACTATGAAAAATTCTCAAAGATTTTTTTCTTTGCAGAAAACACAGTCATTCTTATTTATATAGCAGATATATATATCAACAATTCAATATGAAAATTTCTAGTATAATGT
Source organism: Rotaria sp. Silwood2 (assembly GCA_905329745.1). NCBI lineage: Eukaryota > Metazoa > Rotifera > Eurotatoria > Philodinida > Philodinidae > Rotaria > Rotaria sp. Silwood2. Next base: position 62,493 of record CAJNSZ010000378.1, on the reverse strand, counting down.
TATTTTATTTGAAACATATTTTTTGAAAACCGATAAGATTATTGACTTATAGACAATTCGATATCCTTCATAATTTGAGTAGATCAAAAAGTTATTTTAGCAAAAACTGTTTGTTAGTGTGGAAAACTAGTATATATATATACAATTGATTAATTTGAAAATTTTTACAATTTTGCAGATCAATACCAAAATATTTCAATGACTAACAATACTAGACAACAAAAACGACATATTATGATAAGTTATAATCGTTCATCAATTAAAATATGTCGAAAAATCTATCATCGACTTGTAGTAAATATATATATGTACATTATATATTTGTATAAATTTTATTGTTTTTAATAATAGGAAAAAAATTATAAAGTATGGATGGATCTTGAACATATGTTTGATGATATACTTGTTGCAATGGCACAAGCAATTGAGAATTCATATATTGTTCTTCTTTGTATTAATCAGCAATATTATGAAAGTGATTATTGTCGATTAGGTAATCAAATATTTATTTATTTAAATAATTAAGTTAATTATTTCTAGAAGCTGAATATGCAGCTGAAAATCGAATTAAATTTATTCCATGTTTAATGGAAAACGAATTTCGTCCTAAAAGTTGGTTAGGTATTATTAGTAGTTTATTCATATATTATAGGAATCATATATTATTTGAATTTTATTGTTTTTTTCAACTTATTCATATGAAATATAAGAATAATGAGTAAAGGTTCAAATTTTCATATTGATTTTTCATTACCGAATGATTTTGATCAATCATTTGAACGATTAATTCGTCAGATTACTTATATTGAAAAACAATTATCTTTACAACCTCGTAATTTTTTTTTTTTTGCTGATTGAACTAAAATTTCATTTTGATAAATCAACATAGGTCGTACTCCTGCTCCAAATTCAATGATAAATCCAATGATAGCAGCATCAGCATCCATTCCAATAATAACCGATAATGTTAATTTATATAAATTTGATTCAATTATACATGAATATAAAAGAACAATAAATAAGACAAAATATCATTTAAATGAATTAAATCGAAATGAATTATGTGAACTTATTCGTAAAATTCGTCAAGAATTATTTAATGAAAAAACAAAAACATTATTAACTATTGAACAATCAAATGACGAAGATTATAAAGAATTTTTACAACAATTTGTTGATCAAAAACTTAAACAAAATGAATTATTATTAAAATTAATTGATGATTTAACAGGACAACAATCTATAGAACAACATAGAAGACATAATTTTAATGTCGATAGTATACTAAAAGTACTAGTGGGTATTATGCTTCTATGGACATTAGTTTTATTTTGTCACAAATGATAAAATATTTCTTTTTCTTTTTAATATAATTGATTTTATCTGTTTGTTGTAGAAAAGTGTGAAAAATTTTCTTGTCATAAAATAGTTTTCATATATAGGACAATTATGAAATCAAACATAAATAGTAATAAAGGGGAACTTGTGCAGTTGATAAATTGTGTTTAAAATGAATTTTTATCTGATCAGATAAGAAGTTTCTAACAATAGTTTCGAATATGATGAAAATGACAGATTTTTTTTAGTATTTTCTATTCTGAAATTTAAATAGAAAAACAAAGTTTGCTCTTTTTGGGATAACAGAATTTTAATTTTATTATTGAAGCATAGAATATTGGTGTAGATCTGATAGTTTCGTAATAAACGTGTTTCACAAAGAGCTTCATCTATGCAATAATTTATAAGGTTTCATCACGGGTGAACACTTGACGATCAATTACTTTGACTCATACCAAAACCAATCTATATTTTAGATTTATTAAAGTACTATTTAAGATATTTTAAAAGTAGAATATGACACGAGTATCTACAATGTTTACACAAATCTCAATATACTATTGTATTATATGAGGATTGAGGAAAGATCAATGCATTACTACCGATCATCTCTGACATATTGAACATGAATTTTTATCTATGCCAAAATCAGGAACTGTTCTATTTAGAAGTAGACGTACAGAATCTATCTGTGTGCGCCAACACGTGTTTGGAGAAACTAGAAAATTATTCGACTGTAGGAATTTTTTTGTTACCAATAAAAGCATCAGCTTCGTACACAGTTTGCTAGACTTATTTATTGATAAGAAAGTATCGAAACAGATTCTTCTTTTATTCCATTACGCAATCATTACTTATTGGAATGAAAAGTGTTTCTATTCATTGATAATTAATAAAGACTAATTTTTTCATATGATCTTTTGAATGTGTGCTAAATAAATCGACTTCTGTTTCGTTTTCTTCGAACATGCGATTGGAAAAAATAATCTGGCTTTTCCTTTATTTTGATAGCAGGAGACATTTTTCGTTTTAGTGGCAGATTCTTCATATCTGTTTTAGAACAATTATAAACACATTTCAATCATTCAACCTTGTAGGAAGAGCAAAGTTTTCTAGAACTGTCTAAGACTTGTTGTTAAGACCGTTCAACTCCTTTCTTCGTTGGTAAGGAACTCTGGGAAAGGAGTTTGAAATCTGTTGACCTCAATTGCTATGAAAACGTACCCAATGATGATTGATCTGTCCTCTACGATGGACGAAGCTGCAAAAGTTCGATTATTTAAGCTAGTCCTTGACATAGATATTCACTTGCTTGCTTCAGATGAATAATCAAGGATTGACAAATAAACTGTATCGTATTCTTGGAAAAGTTCATGTTAAAACAGAAACAATTACTCAATGTTGTTCTGAATTTTAATTATATAAAAGAAAAAAAAAAGATAATTCTACAAAACATAAAGGTATTTTTTCTTTCTGAGCTAGATAATTCTTACACGCACACACATATGAATACAACAAAACAAAAATGAATTAACAAGTTAAATTCATCGCATTCGCTATATTAAAAGTTCCATGTGGTTGTTTAAGTACCATAATTGTTACTCGAATATATATTATTGCAAAAATAATTGTATTAATAAGAACAATGGCAGCTCCACCTATTTGAATAAGAAGAATTAAACATTGATATGATGCTTCACGTGATGGTTCATTTGATTTTGTTATACATCGTTTTAGATAAAAATCAGTATGTAATAAAATTTCAGTAATCGTAAACATAAAAGCTAAAATGAGAATTAAATGATTTTCATCAATGAATTAATAGTAAAAAAATATTTCGTTTTACCAACAAATTGTATAATCAATACAGCTGATGTTTGATGACGTTCGCGGTCAGTACTAATCACTAATTAAATAGAAACAAAAAAAAAATACATTTAAATTTCTATATTATTATTTTACAAACCAAGTACAATAGCAGCTGTTCCAGCAAGTGCATAAATAAATCCACACCAAAGACCAATAGCAATATCAAAAATTAATACTTCAAGTACAAGAACAATTAATCCACCAAGTATTTCAAATAAACCTAAAACAGCTACAAATATAGTCGGCAAGTTCTTCTGAAATGGAGGCGTAAATGATCTAGTTATTGAAATTTCTTTTGTAAGAGAAGATAAATTTGATTCATATGATACACAAGCAGATTGTTGAGTATTATTATTTTCATATAATGATCGTATAGGTGATGACGAAACAATTGTTTCATATGGATAAATAATTCGAGATGATGATATTGTCGGAATATCAGTATCTATTTAATGACATGTTAAAATCAAAAAGAAATAAATTAATTGAATTTTTAAATAATGACTTACTTTCATACATCGAGTTGTAAGTTTATAAATTGTATCACGACGATGAACAACATGTACTAATCGAAAACAGGATAAAAATAGTTATGATAGACATCATTCAATAGAATAAGAAACGAAGAAAAAAAATACACATATCGAGGTCCGTCATAATATGAACGCAAATGAAACACACGTGATTGTGTTTATAAAAGAATAAATTGTGGATTTCTTGTGAATTATTGAAATAAATAAATAAATAACTAATATTCAACATAACTATTTCAATATTAAGAAAGTATCTGATAATATATGTTAGAAAATAAACATTCATCATTTCAATTGACATATCATCATACACATAGGTAGTGGAGCATTTTGAATCTACGTTAGGCTCAACAGTCTTTATAAAGTCCTCACCGGAAGGTTAGTAATAGGGAGTGTAAAGCTGGAACGATTTCGAAAGAGTCACATCTTGAAGAAACACAAACATTTACCTTTGATTAATTTTGATTCTCGAAAGAGGAGTTTTCGATTTTGCAAGTTTGTTCAATTTGTTGACAATATTTCTTAAGTATGTAAGCTTAGCCATTGAAGGTGAGAAAAACTTTCGGCAGCTTTTAGTTTATCTAAATCGAGTTCTCGATTCCATTGTTATTTCACTTCTCAAAAAATAGTATTACTTCAAGTTATAGGTAATGTAGGGCCCAACATTTAGTCATACAGAATTGACTATCTTCTAAGTCGCCTATAGTAGGAAAATGTTACTACTATTTGCTGTCGAAGATGGTGTTGATACTCAATGAGAAAAAGAAAACTTCACGAGGGTGCAGATGTTATGTGACATTGTCAAAATCATATGTGTCAAACTTGAATGGGTTTCTTTAATCAAATTTAATCAACGGGTCGGAATCAAACTTAAATAGATTTTGATTAAATTATAGAGTCGATGATGTCTATGATTGAGTGTTTTTAAAAATCAATCCTTAATTCGATATCATCTGTGATGATAAACTGAAAAATATAGCTCATAATCGTTTTGTTTCGAAATGAAACATGAAATACTCATGTGATTCGAATCGCAGATTTGTAAGATTGATAGTCAAATATAAATTCTATATAGGTTTTCAAAATAATAATAAAGATTGGAAACCATAAGAAAGATTCAATTTCGACACGGATGCCACAACTGTGTCATGAACGAGATTGGACAATTTCGAAAAAACGATGGAACTCAACTCTGCATTCGCATTTATTTTTTTTCAAATGATGCTTTCTAGATAAATGTTCATCTCAAGTATATTTTCATTTAGAATTCTTTTATTGTATTGAATTAAGTTTTAGATGACTGACTAATCTTCGATTAATTTAAAGTTGAAAAATTTGCCTTTATTCTCTATGATAACGTCTTCTGCTATCATGTTTGTAGATTGTTATTTAGAAAAGTTTTCTATTCCTTTCTCTTTTAGATATTTAATTTATAAACAAAAATGACTACTTATAGATTATTTTGAGAAAAGAACTCATATCAGAGCATCAATTTATACTAAAGATTACTTTGGTATTTATTTTCTCTGTCTTTTTTAATTGTATTCTCATTTAATTGTGAGAAATCACTTTTTTTTCATGCATAATAATGCAAGCGAGCAATTTTTAATGAGATTTGAGTAGAAGATAAAACAATGGAGTGAGGATAAGAAGAAAAAAAGGAAAGGAAGGTCAACAGGAGACGATATCAATACCGATACATACGTACAATACGCTTTTACTGTCAAGCTAATGAGCGAAATTAATCGATTATAAAATCACGATTTATCGCGATGAGTCATCAATTGTTTTAGCGATTTCGAGGACATAAATAGATATTGAAATAATCATCTTATATGACACATGATTATTTATTTGTAGTTATAAAAGAAATATTGGAAATATTAAAATGATATTTAAAGAATTAATTTTTCATCTTATTCTTTTTTTAATGTATTTCTCGTTTTGTACATTGATGCTGAAGGTCGAACCCGTGGAGTCGAATCAAAAAGAGGTATAAAAATACCGTAGACATGTAAAATCAAGTTAATTTTTTATTTCAAGTATAGACTCTTCTAGACATTCCTCAAGTAGTTCATCCGATGAGTTATCATCAAATCCTGTAGTATCCGGTTTGGGACTTCTTTCGGTGGTTTTCTGTTGTGTAAGTGCAGTAACTGTGAGAGTTAGGATATATTATCAAAAAGTAGGGCGTCGTAAACGTCTTGAACAACAAATGAATCGTCTAATTGATTGGCAAAGATACCTTGTATCAATATCTGCTATTGTTCACTTGAACGGAACTAATTTACAGACAGATACTACAAATGTAAGAAAAAAAGAAAATTTCTTTCATTTTACCGAACTTCAATTAAAATTTGTCATGTCCTATTATGTATATTCTATACAGTCTACGCATTAATATATAATGAGAAATGTATTTCAAAATTTTCGATTTATAATTCATTAAACCTATATTTAATATTGAAACTTTCTTTTTCTTTGTTTAGTTATCATGTAATAGATTAAAAACAGCTGAAGTCACTTGGGCGTTCGTATTTCTTTTACCTCCGTATGGTGAATATCAAAAAATAATTTAGAAAAAAAATATCAGAACAATTACAGGTTCCAGATTGAATTTATCCGTAATAAACAACAAACAAAGAAGTAAACTGTTTAGTAACTATTCTCACTGAAAATGCTGCAATAACATTGCACACTAATTGAAGAATATATTGTCATAAATCTACTTTCGATGAAATTTTCAATAACGAGATGTTTTGCTTACTTTATTGTTTTTATATGGGTTTGAATTTTTGTTTAGAATAAAGTTCGTGTTGAAACAAATCTACGAGTTAAAAATATTTCAGAGACACAAAAATTTTTTAAACTTGAACTTATTTTATGTATATTTACAAGTGTTTATGACAGATAGAATTTTTTCAGGTATTTATTCATAGAAAGAATCATTGGTAAAATACAATGAGCAAATTTTATTGAAAAAAAAAGTAAAATTCTTTCTATGGATGGCGCGAATGTTTTTTTTTTTACAATTTAGTCTCATTCATTATTTTCAATTGTTCTACGTATGATACAACGTTTTTTTTTGTATGCATTCAAAAATGTTTTCTAGGTGTGGCTGTCAATAAGGATACGCCACACCCTCAAATCTAATGAAAATAGTCATTATGGATGGTAGAAATAAATTTGTCTATATGACAAAATTAATTCGTGATAAATTTATGTTTAATCCAGTTGAATGTATTCTTAAATTTGATTCGAATATCTTCTTCAACATCAAAACAAAATGGTTCAAAGCTATTATTATTTTGTCGTTTACATCGTTGTATAGCAAGTGTAATAGGAAATCATGTTTGCACGACAACAAAATTCAAAAATAATATCAATGGATGATGTTGAAAATTTAATTTGTCAACGTTTAAAATTGCTTTAAGTAACATGTATTGATTATCTTGAAATAAATTTAGTTTATAAAACAAAAGTAAACTAAAAATTGATCCATCTGTTGATGAAAAGGCTGTTTATTTAGTTGCCTAAGATGAAGAAAATATAACATTATATATTAGTATGAAACATACCGAACTACCATATTTTACATTATGTATAGCACATGCATTAAGTCCATGTTTAGGTTTATGTGAAGTACAATAAGATAATTCTGTTACGGCTGCATTATTAGTAACAACCATTGGAAAAATGTCTAAATTATTAAATTTAACTAATATTTCTGATGAAGAAAATATTTTATGCAAACTTAAATTACAATGTAAACCATCATTGGGTAACGTTTATGGTAACGATATTGAACAATTACAAAAATTTACTTAGGGCAATCCAAAGGTAGTGGCATACATACTTTATTTCGGTATAGAAAGCTCGAGAAAATTTTCTTTTTATATGTAGTGATAGTAAAAACAATGCTCTATTTTTCTATAGTATTTCGTCATTCTTCAACTAATATCATAATAATAAAATTTCGATAGGAGCTGTTTTTTTTTATCTCTATGTGATGGTTATACTAATGTCTATCTAAAGAAAATGACAGAGTGGATATTTTTTGAATAACTTTTGATAGAAATACAAGATAGAGAGCTGCGGTTTTTATTGTTCGAAAGAAGAGATGAAGATGCATCGAATCGTATATTAAAGGTTTTTGACATGATGCTTTTGAGGCTTTTAATAGATCTCTTTGGAAACAAACCAGCACTGGCCAAGTTCCCAGGAGTCGGGAACTCAATGGGAACTCATTGGGAATTGGGAACTCAAACGGTGTGGGTGTGCGTGTTTTTGAAAAAAAAATTTTTTTTCGAAAGAAGTCTGTTTCTACAAAAAAAAAATTTTTTTCAAAAATAGGACTTGAGAACCCTAGGGTGGAGGGCTGCGGACGGGAGACGGTTACAAAACCGTTACCAGTTACCTGGGAACGTAACGGTAACGTCCCACACCCACCCATACCGTTGGATTTCCCAATTCTCAATGAGTTCCCATTGAGTTCCCGACTCCTGGGAACTTGGCCAGGTCTCAAAGAATTCATCAATCGAGAATAGCAAAGTAAATTAAAATAGCTCAGAGAAAGCTATTGTTTTCTGACATGGAAGCCTACTCTAAGAAAGCACAAACTGCGAAACTGAGATGAAGAAAATCAATTGATTAGATTTGAATTTAAGAATTATTTCAAATGAGAAGTCACGATCGGAATTCGCTGGAAAGTCATGCATTCATGACGCTTCTTGTTCCAGACTATATAAGTGATGAAATTGGCCTATGTGACGCTCTCCACTTTCAACAAAATGATATTGTTCGATTAAATAAAATACAAGTGCAAATAACCCTCAGTTGGTTTGTCTATAGTTTCTTTGGAAATTCTACCAGAATTCAGCCAAGCAGTATTTTAATACACCACTCTACTGGATTTTTTCATTTTATACAAATTTAAAAGTTAGATGACATTAACTTGGCTTTTAGATCGCAATACTGATCTAAAGTAAGACACAAAATGACAGTCTGTGCGTTATTCATAGTAACAAAGAATGGACACTTCGGTCAAACAAACGTTCAGTTTTCTTGAAAAAAGTTCTCTTGAAGAATAAAAAAAGACTGCAATTAATGATACCTATTTTATAAAGTCGAATAATCTTTCGACCATTGATCAACTAACAAGTAAAAAGTTTCAAACGAATGCAATTACTGAACGTTTCATTGATAAAACTATATAAGTTTATCATACATCCGCTAAGGTGTCTTGTATAAAGAATGACTGCAGTCTTATTTTTATTAATCATTTTTTTACAAGAAATATATTTGCCATAATGTTAAAAGCGTTGTGTATTATATTTAAATACATTAGTTTGTACGCGATGGTGACGTGTCATTATCTTTGACGGGCACAATCATCGAGCATTTTTCTTCTTCACTATTTGGTTGTTGTAAATCATTTGATGATTGAATTTCAGGTTGCTCAGTTTCATTTTTTTCAATCTGTTTTTCAGATACTTCCTGAAAGGATCCAATTGGTACATGCACTGCTATATACCCAGTCATATTTGATAACTAAACAAAATGAATGATGTTTTTTTTTAAATAAATACAAATGCAGTGAATGTTTTTGAAATATCATTGTTGTGTAAAAGATAATAAAATAGAATCTTATTTTATTCTTACGTTCCTTTCATGAAGCTGTTGCATACGAGATACTTCTGATAAATTTGTGCAAATACGATGTACTTGTTCTTCAGTACGTTTACGGCGTTCTTCATTCCTATAACATCGATAAATTCTTCCACCTATTCCAGCTCCACAACAGAGTAGCATGAGAAGGAATCCTACAGCTGTGCCTCCTCCATTTGATGATGAGTCACTAGAAGAACTTGAAGAAGAACCACCATAAGATCCTATATTTTAAATAAACAAATTTTTTCATTTCAATTATTTTTACCATTCAAATGTGTTCTTACCTGCTCTCAATCCTCCCCCTCTTCCACGCTTTGCATCAGAATTCGAAAAAAGAAACATGAACAACACTATATTCAATATCACCAATTGAAACTTCATAATAATATGTCTATCCTTCCTTCTTATTATCTAGAATGAACCAGCAGTGGACAATAATCTGATCGGAAGAAAAATGATTATTTTCAGCGGAAAGATGCCGTTCAAGTCAAAAATGCGATCTTCCATATCAAGAAAAATATAACAGCAGTACCGGACTAGTACACCTAATCATGATGCATATCGATCTAAAGATGAATGAACCAATAAACACATAAACACATACATTCCATTTGGAAAAATGAAAACTCAGCGGAATAATGCATGAATGCAGCGGGAAAATACACGAGAGCACCAGAAAAATGGTTCCTATCAATGAGAATAATGCTATATAATAGCAGAAAAATGTTTCCCAGCTATCCATATTTACATATATACATACATTTCCGTTGGAAAAATGAAAACCCAGCGGAAAACGCATGCCAATGCAGCGGAAAAATAAACGAGGACAGCGAAAAAATGTCCTTATCAATCAGAATAATGCTATATGACACTAGCAAAATATTTTCAAGTTATACGTATGTAAGCAATCATTCAGCATCATCTTGCTCTTGATCTCTTTTCTGTCGATTTTCTCTCCCCTTTATCTTTGCTACTATTGTTATCTTTTCTTTATTTTTCTTTGCTCTTCTCTCTTATGATATTATACATATCTGTATAACACATTGAGGACATTTGAAAAATTATTTTATATAAAATAAAATTAAGCACGTGTAAGCAAAAGAACAACGTATTTACATATATACATACATTCCCTTCAGAAAAATGAAATTCCAGCGGACAAATTGCATGAATATGAGGGGAAAATGCTTTAATAGTGTGGAAAAGTGCTTTCTACTAAGACGAAAAATGATAGAAAAAGAAGAGAAATGACTCTTTAGACATATGAATTGTTAATGTTTCTATATTCATACACAATGAAGACAGAAACAAATATCTTAAAGAAATATGATATCTGAGAACTGAAATAATCCTGAAGAAAAGAACGAATATCGTTCATTATCACAGTACTGTAATACGATTATACATATGATTCTTTTCGAACTGAAATGCAAAGGAAAACACTAATTTTTCCGAAGAAGTCTGAAGCAAACTCATTTACTTTCTTGCTCTATTACTGTGCTGCGGAGCGAACGGTGAAGAAAAGATCGAAAGCTGATTGGTTTATCGAACTCATATTTTTCTTAATTGTTCAACTGCTACAAGATATTCACTATTTATGTACCAAACAAGTATGAGAGAGAAAGAAACACGGCATTGACTTCCACTTGCAAACCGATGTACTCTTGTTTCAAAATCCTTTCTGCATTTCCTCTGATGCAATCTCTTGCCTGTCAGTTACAAATGAAATCAGAATTTGTTTTTCTTTTCCTATACCAAAACATTTTAATGCTAAATCTTCCTTTTATCAAATGCACGATACAACGATAAAGCGAACAGCCTTTCTTTTGCTTTCAATCATTACTTCATTTCTACTGATCCCTTTTCTTCAGGAGAAACAGCCATTTACCATGCATTTTACTTTTTCATCTGATAAAGCATGCAAATAAGGGAAAACAAACCGCACTATTTTTCTCATCGAGAAAATGATCTGAACATTTTCCCCACACATTGTTCCTATGGATTTTCATTTTTCTGCTGAATATGTATGTATATAAGTAACCTTTAACTGAAGTATTTTTCTCATAGAAAAATGGTGGAAACATTATTCCTACTCAATTATTCCTATGAAGAGTCTCATGTCTCCTATGATTTTCATTTTTCATCTGTGTGTTGTTTTGTTTGTCTAAGTTAATCTTTTAAGAGAGGGCATTTTTGACCTGAACGATCCAATTCCGCTTAGAATTTGCATTTATCTCACTGATCGAAAAGTTGTCCAACGCTCACCCTTTCGTTACATAAAGCAATAAATATTGATCAGATCACAGATATAATCAATATTACTTTTTTTTCTCAAAATAATTCTTAAGTTTCATTCATACTTTTTCTTAACTCTTTGAAAATAATTTTTCTGTTTCGGTTTCAACATAAACTACGGATAAGAGAACGACTCGAGATACCAAAAATCTTTTCGGCTGGAGATATGACGGTTAGGTAGGGCATAACTACAAGTGATATACGCTAATATGGTTTGAGCACAAGTTGGGTGTGAGTGTGGGGTATTCAATGTGTGATTAGAAGATGTCCCACACAAGACCCATACCCACACTGTAACGAAAAAAGGGGGTTATACGGGGAGGAAATCGTTGAAAGATTTAATTAAATGATGAAATGAATGAGTTAAATGAGATGAGAGGAGTCCGATCTGTTTTTCGTATACTTGAGTTATAGTTTCTTTACTGAAGACAAGACACACACAAGTTATTTCTAGCTCGTACAGAGTACAACTACAAAAAAAGGCAAGCTACTTCTACCTCGTACAAACCATCACTCCCCCAACTACGACATCTCCTCTTTACTCTCCCCTCGCTCTATTTTCTCCTCTCCACTTCTCAGAGAGAGAACACTGTCCCTAAGAACAGGAGAACAAGAGAGCGAGGAGAATAGTGATCAAGAGAGAGAATGGAGAGAAGAAATTGAAATAGAGAAAAGCGAGGGCGAGAGGAAAATAGAGATGAGAGAAGGAGGAGGAAAAGGAAGGTGCCATATGTCAACTGGAATGGTGCATAGAGTGAGTGAACGTCCATCTCAAACGTAGGCGGAAGTGAAACACCCCTTGCCATTGTGCCATCCAAAAAGACGTCCATGCACTGATGCCCCTTGGTACACACACCCACATTTATTTTAGCAACTTCTTTGATTTAGACGCATATATATACAGTTAGCTATAGCAATTAGTCATCGTTTTGAAACTTTAGATTTTAAAAATATCAAAGATTATGCATCATAATCAGTCCATGATTCATCCAAGGGGGAACAAGCGGACTTCTGTACTTCCGAAGTACAAAAGTACGGAGAAAGTACAGAGAAGTACCAAGAAGTACCAAGAAGTACCAAGAAGTACCAAAAAGTACGAAGAAGTACAAGAAGTACAGAAGTCCGCTTGTTCGCCCTTGGATTCATCTCATTTGTGATTTTCAGTGGTCAACACGCCAACGAAGAGGATAGAAACTTCTATGTTCAAATGGAATTTCTGCGGCACGATGTCGAAGCACTGTAGTTGTTGGTCTTTCATTTGTGATATGTACGGTTTCTTCACATCCTCCATGCGATTCGATGTCCACTGACAGCACTAAGTTTCGCATTTGGTCTGATTGCATATTATGTGTAGGTATGACGTTGTTTGATGTCGTTGGTATTATTTCAGGGTTTGTATGATTATCATAGACGCTTTGAAGTTGTGGATCACTGGTAATTGGTATAGGATCACTACGGCTTTGATCGGTATCTAAAGAAGATATGATGTTTTCTATTCGTTCTCCAGTAATTAGCAGTTCAAGCCCATTTTTAAACTTTTTAATAGTAACTTTAAATGCTGTTAGTTTCTTGATAATGTTCAACTGTTTGTCCCATAGTTTCAATTCAATTTCATCAAAATTGTTTTTGTCTTGACGTGCTTCATTAATTTTATCTGTTAGCGACCCTAATTTTTCTGTTGCCACCCTCAGACGCATTTCAACGACCTCGATCACTTCGTTCCGCATAGCAGCCGCTGTTGCTTTAATATTCGCAGTTTCTTCTTGTTCCCATAACTCGATCTCACAGAAACAATCATTAGATTGATCATTTACGAAATAGTCCTCAAGCTTTCTGGCAATATCATCGCGGTGGGCAGCCAATGAATCGAATTTCTCGTCAAGCATTGTCTGATGCTCCTGTATATGACTCAGACAAAATGCTTTATAACATCTGGAACAAATGACAGTTGCATCTTTGTGGCAATTGACACAATGACGTATCGGCCGTGGCGAAAACATTCAGTGTATTGACGAACTTCTTTTAAATCTGAAACAGATGAAATTCACCAATCAAAATATAGTTAATAAGAGGATCTCTAAAACAGACGAACGGTTTTGGCATAACACTCTAATGACAGTACAGTATATATATATATATGTGTGTGAGAATTTCAGGATAAGAAGTAAGTATAGAGGCATGAATCAACTTACATCAGCACACTTTATATCATGGTTTCGTTGGTTAAAGCCTGCAAGATACAAGTATCTACACTTATTCTAAGAAAAGCTCTACTATCTGAAATCATGTCACAAGAAATGACGTTATAAAAAAGCAGTCATCTTGACGTAAAATATCTACTACATAAATCATAGATTAGTCACTATGAGTCTGTAATAGAGCAAGGTATTTTCTTATCAGAAAAAGTTCTCGTGTTTCGCAAATCTTGAAATGTTCTCTTACTAAAAGAATATGAAATTTGTTGATAACAACGATCGTACATGGGTGGCGAAAATGACGCGATTATAACTAATTATCATCGATAAAATATTAGCTCATGCCAAATTTCCTGTGATTATTTGCCAAAAAAGCTCTGGAACTTCGCCAACTTAGGACAAAATTAAACGTGCATCAATAGTCCGCATCGCCTACATTAGAGTATGGATGTGGGTGTGGAAGAAGACAGAATAAACATCCACTCCCACACCCCGTTGATTACACTTGATATTCGCTATCAGTGATATGTGCCATCAGTAGTCAAATAAAAAAGGGCAGTAATTTTAGAATTGACCGACCAGATGGTCACATCAAGAGCAAAAAAAAGAAAATATAAATTATAAATGTCAACAGCACAGTCTTTTTCTTTGTACTTCTAGAGTACCATTCATTTCTCGTAGTTAATTTTACATTTCTTTTGAAAAAGACGGGGGCTCATAAGACGTCAAATTGGCTCATCGATATTTTTCGTGACAAACTCTATTGAATTTTATATCCATGGAAAGAGCTAATTGAGACAAACACCTTGGTGCTAAATTTATGAGGTTTTGATCGAGTTTTGATGGTTTAAGGCTATAAACAGGATTACTCATTTTTGGCCATTAGTTGAATAATTGATCCATACACAGTGGATTCAATTCCATAATGAACATATAAGACGAGATGGTACTTAATTTATGAACTTAATAGCTCCTGAATAGGAGTTTAATTCTAAATATTACTTGTTGATTGATTATTTAGTTCTATGAGATAAAGATCCAATGTATTAAGAAGCACTATTAATATATTTGCTATGTTTGTCTTTTTCTCTTATCTTTCAACAAATATTTGAACTTCAAAAACCCAAAGCCACCAAAAATCTGACTCGGCTCGTTTGATAGCCCTTTTCAAAAGCTACAAATTTGTTAGATTTTTATTTAAAAACAAACATGGCACTATTGCAAAAGAAGACTTTAATCGTTTTTATATACCGTAGGACGGGGGTATATGAGAACTTGAATCGGCCTACTGTTTTTTTTTATAATAAATATCATTGAATCGCACATGAAATGAAACAGCAAAATGTGACAAACATTTTAACATAAAATCTCAAGTACGTTAGTAATATTTTCTAAGCATTGCCCTTATTGCAATAATGCTACAGATGTGATGCATACATGCTACAGCACAAAGACAATATTTGAAGCCATATTTTCACTTCAATGCAGTTAATATTTCATCAGATAGAGCGCGAAAAATGCTACAAAATGATATAATATCCGTATTCCAAAAAGCATTATCCACGGACTTGACAAAGACATTACATTCATAGGATAGAGAAGAAGATATGTAATTTATTATACAGGGTGTCCCATAAATAACATTCCGATAAGAGATTTAAATATCTCCACCAGATGTCGACCAAACGATCTGAAATTTTTACCAGTGATAGAGGTATATTCAAAGTTTATATCCATAAAGGCATGCCTAGAGAGACCATTTGGGGTGTGGGTGTCTGCGGGTGTGGGTATTGGTGATCTCTAGATCTGCATGCACACCTTCACTCACACAGGATGAGGGTGTGGGGTGTGGCTGGGTTGTGTGTGTGGGGTATGAGGTATGGACGTGGGTGGGTGCGGCTGTGGTGTGCATGTCGGTGTGTGAGTGTTGATGAAGAGAATACGCTCACTGAGACTCACACCCACACACCCATCCACACCCACACTCCACATCCATACCCACCCACATCCCACACCCTCGACATACTGTTCGTTTTAAATGGATACATTGTGAGTTGTAAATAAGATAATCGCTCGGTGGTGATATAATTGGTTGAAAAACAAGATCAAACTAATTATAATATATCGAATAAAAGTAAGAAGGAGATCATCTGACATGTATTTGATACCATCGAATAAAATATAGATCACAGCATGATTGACTTGAAAAGAGTAGAAATATGGTACGAAGACAAAAGAAACACTGAGAACGATATAATAAAGAAAAAGACTGAGTCCATGTAGTAGAATTTCTCCATGAGATGCTGTTGGTCATCAAATTGATTAATCCTTTGAGTAGAATTTCAATGGAGGTGACGTTGGTGAAGATAGTCGGACGGCTGCTAGCTATAATCTTTCTTGACCAGATATCAAAACCAAAGCTAATAAATCTAAAATCAGATTACAACGAATAAATATGGTTCTAATTGGAAAAAAGAAGAAAGATGAAGACGTACAGACTAGCCAGGTAGAGAAGTAGTATGAAGATGACTAAAAGAACAAGAATAATGAAGATAAATATACTACGAAAGCGAAGATTGTGCATGAATAAGTGTTTCACGGTAAAAAAAAGCGTCAGGCTACTGAATAACCATGTAGTTTGGCATATTTTCTGGAAACTGTTTTCATGAATATACATGAGATAAGAATGGTACAATGTTTCGATTTGTTTTTCTCCTAGAAAATGAAATTCTGAACGAGAAAAGTGAGTGATTCTTGCTATTGATAAAAGAAAATCTCACAACAGTAGAAGTATTGTAGCAATTTGCGCCGGAATATGGTCGATCGTCGTCGATTATGAACCAGGCGTTTAAGAAGCATCTTAGAAGTCTAATTTATTGATATTTTCCATCAACATAATATAGGTTTTGCTTCTATTGTTTTCAAAAACTAGGAAAGTCGATAGCGTTTCTTCTCGAGTGTAAAGATAAGCAGAACGGTCAGTATGCTCATGGTCGAAAATAAAATCGTCGAAGAGACATGAAAACTGCGATATATTCCTATAGTAGTTCCATTCATATTGTTTTCGACAATGATGTACTCAACCGTATTTCGATTTAGGGTTCACAGTTGAATCTATCTTGACTCAACATATGCAGAATGTTATCTTTCTTTTGAATATCATTTGATATGTTTGACTGGATAAGAGCTACATCGAATTCATTAAACGGAGGTTTTTCTGTCACGAGAAATAGTTCGCGTCAAATAATGCGCGAATTTTATTAGTGAGATTGGCCATTGTTACAGAACAGAGAACAGCAAGATACTTAACAGTATAGAAAAAAAACGACATATAATTCGAGAATTACGAAAATAACAAGCCCAAAAATAAGCAAGCAAGCAAATTTCAAGCAGAGAATATCGTATAATCATTACCATCACGAACACAACAACAACAAACAATATTGAACCATATTGTCTAGCCAGTTTTATGTTGAATCGAGATATATATTGGCTTTTTGCTGATGATCCAGCACCATACTCTGCCTACCAGATCAGGAAACCAAGACGAAGAAACGGACTTTGTCTCCAGCAAGTATTCATAGCTGTTATTAATATTTTTATCCACTGTGTTATCTAGAAAGAAAACTTCAATTGACTAATTTCAACGAGACAAACATGTGTACAATATTATGCGTGCTAGAACTACGAAGTCTAGGGCTATACTTTGTGCGAATTGTTTTCACACATCAAGCCGTCTTCATAAAAAAAAAAGAACTTTAAAAAATAGGTTTTCACAAAAGAAAAACACGTTTGTTCATTTGAGAAGAGACACGTAATTGTTAAGGTTTACTCTGAATTTTGAATCGAATGAGAATTCAAATCAAATTTTTTAGTAAAAGTGAAAACTATTCTAATATTGGGGCTAAAAATGGATTTTTTCTGTGCTCTATGAAAGCATTATAGGCAGGTTTCAAATGAAAAAACTATTGATGAAATCTCGTGTCAATAGTAATTCACGACTTAGCTTGCTCAGTGTAAACATAGTAGTAAAATAGCGAATATTCATTGGTTCACGAAATTTTTTACGGAACAATGACAAAATAATGCTAGAAGTCGGCAATCAGTATCGATCGATGTTTTAGAGATTATTGTCCATATCTAGACTATTATTTCTTTTCGGTTTGTTTATGTATCCTTCTGTTTTTGATGAGTAATGCAAATGTCTTATTGTAATGACCATAACTGTAACCTTCACTTTCTTCTGTAGCGACCTTTTCCGTTTCTCAAATCGATAGCATTTTCTCTTTTATCTTACTAACCTGAACGACTTGTCCAACGATGAATTCCACGATCAATATTTTTCATCAATTCAGGCCATCGTTGTACTAGATCATTGCTTTCATCACTATTGTTATTGGATGATGATGACGATACTAAAGAGAGCAAGAATAATGTAATCAAATTCTTGAAGTTATTCTCACAATATAGATTAGTATAGAATATTTGAACTAATGGAAATTCATGAGAAAATATAATTGAATTTTTATGTCAAGAAACAGAAACCGTATGCTTCTTATTTGTAGAAAAGAAGCACTTTCATGCGAAGAAAATCTAGCTACAAACGAATAAAATCAAATTTTTCATTTTTTTACTCTTCGCTGTTAGGAATGGAAAAAGAAAAGAACTTAGTGATTTTCATGCTAATATTCTAAGTGAATCAAGTTATTTCAACAAAAAGAGTCATGATCAACTAACGAGACATTGTCATATTTCGATGAATCCAATCAAAAAACTTTTGACAATTTATTCTAAACTCTGTTTGCAAATGCTCAAGACTGAAATCAACTTGAACAAATCTTACTCTTCAGAATGTATTCAAGTACCTAGTTGTATAACATATCGCACAAGATTGTTTATGTATAGATATAGGTTGCATAAAACTATCCAAGAGATTAACTGATCGAACAGAGACTGTCGATCGATATAAAAAAAAAGGATTTCATTTTACCTTCATTATCATAAGACCTCGTACTAAAATAATTTTTATCTAAATATTCTGCAATTCTAGCTTACATGGAGCAGGAGTTGGTGGAGCAACAAATACATCCAATTGATTAATATTTTCTTTGAGACATTCACGTAGCATGTTTCCACTGGCCACAATGTGAATGTCTTGACCAGTATCTTTATCCTTATAACTTATGGAATATTTTAGATTATTTGGAATGAATAATGCGTTTCGAAGAGCAAAATCGATATCGGCAAAGCTGTCGCTGTCTTGAAAACGGAAGGTAATGGGCTCTCCACTGTTCTTCTGAATCTTGATTCGATTTAAGTTCTTCATTTCGATTGACATCTGGAATGGAAGAGAAAACATAAGATCTTGTCATCCATACAATGTTGGTTATAGAAAAGAGTCAGATACAAATGTCTACAAATTATACAGATAATTTGTTTGCCTTCTTTTTTCTCGAACTAGAATTAGATTTTGTTCTTTTTGAGAGATGGATTGAATCATAGGACCAAACAAAAAAAGTCCAATATCAAAACAGCGACACTGCCGATGTCAAAATTCACTTTATGATTGGCCGAAACAAATCATCCAGTACTGGAGTTTTATGCTCAAATGCTCATTTCTGATCCTTTTCTTTTTTTTTTCTACTATACACTGACATGGTCCACAGAAGTGAACCAAACATGTGGACCAAAGTCAATAGGCTCACTTCATATAGAAGCTATGAGTCAATCAAATGAAAGATCCATATTTTACAGCACTCCAAATGATACTTTTCTCTTTTCTTCAACTCGATTCAAACACAAGATGACAGCTATAAAATAATAACATAAAATACTTCTTTAAATTTATCTGTTATTTCTTCATATTCTTTCATATACTAATCTGATAAACTTCACCGAAATCTTGAAGAGTACTGTCGTGATCGTGAGCGGAGGACTAGCCAACAGTTTATCAAAGACTTAAGGAAATGGGACCATTTGTTTTTAAATGGTCAACCGAAATCAATTCGAACTTTGAATTTTGATGAGTTATACGAAATGATCTTCGTGAAGAATTAGAAAGAGTTTATTTTCTATGTATTTATTTCTTCACCAATTTCAACAGCAACTTTATTGGATTCTAATAATAATAAATGTGTGAATAATAATTTTACAAATGCACAAGATATACTTGCTGTTGCACTATTAACACGAATAACAACAATTGATGGTTCATCATCATCATCTGTACCTATGATAACAATTCATATTATTCCAGAAGTAGCGCAAGCATTACTTGCTTCAACACCAGTTGATAAAGCAAAATTCGCTGAATTACTTCATCAAGTTAATGTGAATAATTCATCTTCAACAACAACAATATCGGATTCAAGGAGCACAAATACCTCTACAAATAGTATAAGTTGTTTTTTTTTCATATATAAATATATATATATAGCTTTGTTAAATCCGTTCAATTTGGAATAAAACAAATACTATGTATTTAGAATGTGATTGACGTGGTTGTCATTAAACATTCTCTTCCAAGTTAAGGAAACAAACTATTTTTTTGTATAAAGTTCGATGATTATTCTTTTTTTTTGCTGTAAAGAAAGATGTTTGTCTTCTCTGTATCTCGTCTTTATTGTTTTCCTTCTTCGTTTGTTTATTTGTTGGGTGTGTGTGTATGTATTCGTTCCATGCATATTTTCGAAAATTTGATTAGTACTGAAGAAAAATTTTTTTTCAAAAGAAAAAGACTAATATGTTCTTTATTGTACAAGATACAACACAAACGATATAAAACAAGTGATGGATACGGATGCTTTTGTTTTTTGCTTTAGAAACAATCTCTTTTTTTCGCTATTCAATGAATATGACAACAGCGGAGGACAATAAAACTAATAAGTGAGTTTATTGATAAGGAATAGAAAGGATTATTTAATGATTTTCAATGATTGCCAATGACCAGAATTCAGTGATTTATATCAGCAGTCCTATCCAATGACATCTAGCTGTGGACTTCTTTCACTAGATCGGAATGAACTCGCATGAATGTTAAAACTTGGAGAATTTTCAATAAAGATATTGAGTTTTGGACAAAGATGAAATAACTTTTTTCTTATAGTATTAGTGATTCTGTCCCACCGGCTGATAATGTTGAACTTGGTCGTAATACAATGTGTCATATTTTTCTCATTATTTTTTCGAAATCTTACTCGAGGTTTGATAAATACATCATTTTTTTATTTGATAAAATCGATCTATTTTATTTCTGTAGTAACTGATATTGAACAAGAAAATTTTTTCAATCTAATTAATCAATTTGTTATTAACGTACCAAGTGTATTTGTTACTGATGGTGATACACAACATACAATTGATAATACTCGAACACAAGAAATTCTTATTGTATAAATCTCTTTATTTCATTTGACTAGTTCCTGCTTGTGTTATTTTTTTTCTATTTAGATTTTGATGTTTATATAGTTTTATTACTTGTTTGGACATTATCATCCAAAAAATTCACTTCAATACAAGAAAATACAATTGCTGTACTTGCTAATCTCTATGGCGAATTATCACTTCGTTGGCCAGCTCTTTTTCGAATATCTACTAATGAACTAATCGATACATTAAATGGCTTGTTTTTGATTCTTTCGGATAATAATACAATAGATACAATAAAATATGATGTTGAATTTATCGAAGAATAAATTCATCAATCAAAGCGTCTTCATCATTTTCTTGTACCTGAACAAATTGGTTGATCATTTTCGAATAATGTAACAATTGAACGATGTGTTATTGAATTGAATTGTTCCGATGATATGTATTAGTAGTTTTCAAATAAATTTAATATATAATAAAAATTTATATTAATAAAACAATTTTTTTTTGTTTTCAAGTTCGGTACTTAAATATCTTGCTAATACATTATCAACATAACTTGATCGTCAAACAATTTCGATTTTAATTGGAACATTATGTGAATTAATTCGCACTGGTGATATAAATGTGAAATGAGTTAGTTAATAAAAAAAATTTTCTTTAATTGAAAAGCAATGGTTTTGTTTAGACAACTTTTTCATTATTTATCGAACATCGTTCATTAGGATTATTAATTGATGATTTAACACCTTTTCAACCTCAGATATTCTTTTAACAATAATCAATTTTATTCATACAGAAGCAAAGTAAATTATCTTTCCTTAAGATTATCTTAAATTTCAATTGATTTATTAATAGACATTCTATTCAACTTGTTATCATTTTATTAATATAATCTGTCAAAAAGCCTGATGAATGAATAATTTTTTTTCTTGAATATTTTTGCTTTTGTTATACCTCGTTTAAAAGATTTACTTATTCATGTTAGTATAGCAAGTAAAGTCAATATGAAATTTCATATGAATAATAGACCATTAAGACTTGAGGATGAAGTTTAAACAGAAATTTATCTTGAACAATTTTCTAAATGCTTGCCGATTTTATTTCAATGTAGACAAAGAGATTTTGGAACGAGTTCATTATTTGTTATATATATGCATATGAAAAAGTTGAACATTTATTATCAAATTTTGATGAATATTTATTAGCAGAAGTAAGATTTTGGATTTTTTATTGAATTATTATAGAATGTTTGACTTAGTATTTAAATCATGCATTAGGAAAACGTTATTATTTGGTCAATTCAAGAAAAAAATCGAATGTTTACAACAACCATTTCGATATGTTGAAATTAAGAATATGTTATTTTATCATTTGATTTAATGTACGAAGAATACGATTGTTGAAAACTATATGGCAACACTTGAAAATTACATTAGAAAAAAGTACATTTAATAATGAAGAGGTTAGATTTTTTTTTATAGAATAATAAATATGATTTAATAATTGATCATAGGATGATTCACAACATCTTTTTAATGTTTATTGTTTAATAACTTCTGTTTGTCAAGCTTTTCTTGGATGTCAAATACATCAGATTAAATTCGAATCAATAGAAGAAAATCATTTTTATATATCTTGGTTAACAATTGACGAAATTACTTCGATTTATGGTTATCTAATCAATACCCTTGCTTATCTTGTTAACAGTACTACTGTTGGATTATTCTCTCTTTCTTATGAATATATTTTAGTTCCTATAGTTGAAAGATCAATTTACATATCAGGTAACTATCTGATTAATTAATATTGATAATAAATAACAGTTTTATCCAATTTAGGTCAATTAGGTATTCGTTTACGTAAAGATACTTTATCGATTTTATGTTTCTCTTGATATCAATACTTTCTGATTGGTATGATTTTCAACCGATAATGACACATGTAAAATAATAAAACAACTTGCTCAAACATTTCAATGAAAATTTAATGAAAATGATCGATTAATATCTTTAAAATGTTTTACATTATTTAACTGACAATTTTATCCATTACTTCGCCTTCAGATATTTTCAACATATCTTAATAATAATCATATTAATACACAATTAATAGCACTTCAACTTTTACGATTAATGCAATATTATTTCTAAACAATATATTTTTTATCAATATTTTATAGAGAATATTGTTCAAAAGATACTCATGAACAACTTAAAGCAATAGTTATGGAGATTTGTCAGATGCATCAATGTTTATTTAATATTGATGGTAATACTGTTCAATTGAAAGTAATTGATCTTATTTCTACTCTTATATGAAGAGATCTAACGAGATAAAAGTTCCCAAGTGATTAAGATCTACTCATCAGCGTTGATCATTAGGAGATTAAATTGTTACATATATTTTCTTTAGATTCACGATAATTTCGATAAAAAAGAATTGTCAATTGATTCGAACTTATTTGTAGTTGATGTTCACCATTTTCTAATCAATATGAACTTCATATTCGATATACATCGATAAATCCTGATTGAAGATTATTTTCTTTATTAAAACATTCTTCTTATATTTCATTTATTTAATCAAACATCTAATTGATGTAATTATATTTATTTAATAAATATTTTTCAAAGATTTGATAATTATCTATCATTTATTCGTCCTTTAAATGATGAAAATGAAAATTTTATTTATATCTTAATGAAAACAATCAACAACGTTTATGTTTAATTTCTTGAATGTCATATTTATTTAAAACAATTCGAATATCTAATAAGCATCAATGGTAGAATTCTCTTAATGATAATCTTGATCAATTTTTATTTGATAGATTAACACAATTAAATAATGATGCTATTCGACAAACAACAAATAATCATCATGATGATTATAGTCGTTTAATACATTTATGTGGTTTAATAGCTCGACGTACATCTAATGAAGATATATTTCTATTTGTTTTATTTATATTAAGAAATAGTTTAGCAACAACAATCACAAATTGAATTAATTCATATAGTTAAAGATGAATACTTACAAAATCTTTCATAAATTAAATATTTATGAAAAAATTCATTTAACAACAATTTTACAACAACATACAGATTGTTTATATTTTCTTATATCACAGCTATTATTATTAAATTCTGAACAACCATCAGATATTTTTTTACGTTATTTACATTTATGATTTAGTATGATGCAACTAAATGGAAGTTCATTTAAAAGGTATTTTATTTGATTTATTATCATGAATTGTTGAAGAACGTTCATTAAATGCTAGTCGAATTGTTCAAAATATTCGAACAGCTGTTAAGATTTTGAAAAAAAAAAGTTATTTTTGATGCATTTCTAGGGATTTATTCACATGTATGGAGACATGGATACGTCTTGAAAATAATAATGGTAATTTTTCTATGTCTCGTGTTTATCAAGTAAATGAATTTATTGAACAAGAAACTGCTGCTGTATTTCATTTTGATGGTTCACCTATATTTAGTGAATAATTACTTTATATAAGTACACATTTTGAACATATTATGAAAGGTTTACAAATGGCTGTTGGTATATTAGATGGAATATTATAAACTATGGATAAAGATTATTCAAATGTTATTTCAAAAGAATGTGTTTATAAAGCATTACAATCGAAATTACTTGGAATTTGATGTGATTTTGAAAGAGAATTATTATCAAATAGTACATCACTACATTCAAAAAAAAAGAGTTTTACTTAGTTTAACGGAAGTATTGAAAATTATGGGTAGGTTTTTAGATTGAATATAGTAAAAGTCTCTTTTCTAGAAAAGTAATTCGCAGCTCTGGAATGACATATAAGGATTTGATTCGAATTGGTTACTCGATTTCAAATAAATGACTGAACAAAAAAGCACTTCTACTAAAACTTCTAGTGTGTTTTAAGAGTACTATTGATAAGTACATATAGAGCTACAGGACTAGGCGTGAAGAAAACTTGTATATCAGCTTGTACGCGTAACGCATCACCTCCATGACCGGGAGTTCGAATTCAGTATCTTAAGGAATCATTATTGCCATGTTGTAGAGCATAGTCGAAAGTATGTGGAAACATATTCTGTTTCATTAACAAGTACTTCAAATCGCATTTAGCAATTGATAATAGAGGGATTACTAATTGATAAACAAAATTCTTCAATTTAGACCATCAATTGACTTAGCCCATATATGGGTGTGGAGTGCGGGTGAGTGTGGAGTATGGATAGGTATGAAGTGTGTGCGAGGGTGTGATGTGTAGAATCTTATTTGACACCCACCCTACATGCTAAAGATTATGTTTCACTTTGTCGTCTTCCAGGAAAATTCTGCTCGTAAAAAGTATGAATTATAAATAATCGCTTATCGTAAGTTGGCACTACTCATATATACTTTTAAAATACCAGTGTTTCAAGGATACCTAAATTTAGCCGTAAAACTTTCGTTTATAGTTCAGAAGCTTTGTTTAATTGTCTTGTTCTTCTCTAATTGTTTCTCATAGGTTTAGTCTCATTGTTTGACAATTACTTCTACTGTTGTGAATTTTCGTATATATTTTAACGAGCTGAAAAGTTTATACGATCTAGTTTAGAAAAGTAGTTTCAATCAATTAAACAATTTCCCAATATGTAAATATTTAAATGATGTCGCTTTTATTTTACTCACGACCTTTGGAAAAGATATAATTAGAGCTGATATTTTTCTATGATCTTGGCCTTG
Source organism: Rotaria sp. Silwood2 (assembly GCA_905329745.1). NCBI lineage: Eukaryota > Metazoa > Rotifera > Eurotatoria > Philodinida > Philodinidae > Rotaria > Rotaria sp. Silwood2. The sequence continues at coordinate 36,491 of CAJNSZ010000378.1, read as the reverse complement.
CAGAATCTCTGACAAAAAATTTGAGGTATAGATGTGTCTGATACGATTAAGATGCACAAAAGTGAAGTATCTTTCAAAGATCTTGTTTACAAGATGTTTCATTAGGACGAAGCTTTTGAATATATGTCATTTGAATAAAGATATTGATTCTTTGATTTTGTTAGAAAATAATTAAATGAAAGTGTCAAGCTTGTTTTCTTCTGTTTTATGAAAAAAAAATTTCTTGTCGATGATAATATATAAGAGTTTGAGAAGAAATTACTCAAATTCGATAACAACATTCAATGTTGTACTTTACTTCATGAAAAATAAATCTAATTTAAACTACGTAAAAACCTATTATTAAAACAGGAACTATTCAATACAATAATAATAAATAATAATTAGACGAATTCAGAAGAATACGATTGTGATAATTATAAGAAAACAATTATTTCTTTATTATCGGGATGAGGTGTGGCTGTGAATGTAGCTCTTCTCTCACCCACCCATACCCACACCCACACCCTTGCATATTTTCAGTGACTTACTCGGTCTGCTCTGATGCTGAACAAATAAATATTGGATGGCAGTGTGCGAAGAAGCCCGGACTAACATCACCACAATCAATTCTTCATTTTCACAATGAAATGCATTTGCCCGTTAACGAAACACAAAGAAGATATGCTTACTGTAGCACAAACAAACTACAAGTTAGATCAAACATTGACTGTGTTAGTTGCAAATTAAAACTTAGTTTATAAGATGAAAAAATTGTCTTTTCGATTACCTTAATGCTTTAATGTAATCATTTTTAGGATGTGGATGTGTGTGAATAGATGAACACATCCACGTGCACACCACACGCTCTTTTTCCTGTAATGAACTCTTTTTCTCGGTTGCAAACAATAATATTTACATGATTTCAAACTCATAACTGCCAATTACTCAGATACAAACAAGCATGTTTAATGAAAAACAAGATAATCTCAGAGTTTTAAAATTTTCTGATTAAAATAATCAATTATACAGGGCAAAATGTACATTAGTTTTTCGGAAATCGTGTAAAGTATCGAGAAAAATCAGCAAAAAAAGCAAACGAGATCTATTTATTTTAAAAATAATAGCTTATATTTAGTTGCTCAGTATTTTATAATAACTATTCAACATGCTTTTTATTATATGCTCAGTAAAAAAATAGTTTTGCACAGTAAATAGTTTGAAAAGCTCATTAATTAATTAAAAAAAGACTCCGTATTTAAAAGTGTAGACGTCGACTTTCCCAACGGTAGCATCCACAGCTACATCCATACCTACTGATCATGATTTATGAGAAGAGAAAAACGATCACAATAGACACAGAAAGAAATGAACATAGTGCGAAATAAAATGTCCCCTAACGTATCTCCTGAAAAAAGATGGAAGCTTTCTTGTATATCGATAAATGATGTAATCCTACGAAATTCGTGTCAATAGATGTATAGGTCGCTTTGTATAATGGTGGACAAGTAACTGATGTAGTTATATTAAGTGATATACTACTTAAATTTGACTTGCACAAATAATTGATTGATAATTCTGTTCAATTGCCATTAGGAAACAGTTTGGATTATTTCTTTCGTTAGGGAGATTCCAACAAAATTTTATTGACCGAGATGACTTTTAGTCATTGCATCGGATGCTGTAACCAAGATGATGATTTTTTTAATCGATAATTATTTGGAAAAAAAGCTTTCAGCAGAGATTTTGAACGAATTGATCGTACATGAATGATTATGACCACTAGATCAAATATATGCTGAAGTAAAAATCTATTCTGTAGACTTTTATCTCCAATTGCCACTACTTTTGGTATAGGCTAAGTAGTGTTGATAAAACTAAGGTAGAGCTACCGTTTCGCTCACCGTTAGAGTTGAGATTGCTTATGCCTGAGCTGGCAGAATTTAACATTAGTGTTATGTCAACAACAGACAGTATTCTTTTTATCATTTCCAACCTATCATTTTCAGTTAATACTATCGTCAACAGTTGACATGTTTTGATTATTCAAAACATGCACATTATAATGAATTCAGATTTTGCTTCATTCATTTAGCTAATTATTTGTTGGTTTCACTGTATTTGAACATCTATTTATCATCTTTAATAAAATCGTTTTAATTGGTTCTGTAAATTGGAATACAGCAATCATAACGAATACCGATGAAATATCAACAAACAAGTAAGCAATACGAAAATGATACTTTGGTGGAATAGTTACAAATGATATTAAAATAAATATCATATAAGGTAGACCGAGTATGACAAGAATAATAACCAGAATGACAATACGACGAACCATTTCTAATTCTCGTTGTGCATGAAATAATGTATTTGTTGGCGTCACATGTTTACTCATTTCATGTACATATCGAAATAGTTTAAAGTAGACAAGCATAATAATTGTGATCGGTATCATATAAATACATAATGACGTATAAACCATTATTGGTGAAAGTCGTAACGATACTTGACATATTTGATTGTCAACATTGTAGAATATCTCACCAGTCAACAACAATGGAAGTGAGTAGATAATCGAAAAGATCCATTTAATACCTATGAGATAAGCTTGAAAACGAGCTGACTGCCAGGAAACACGAGCTGGATAGACAACAATAATATATCGATAGATAGCTTGTAATGCATATGAATAATTCTGTAAAAAACATGTAACATAACCCATGTATCCTCGAAAAACACAAAGTGAATCTTCGAACACAATTTGTTTTATATCATTTTGCAATTTAAACAAAGCCATACTTAGCATAATACATTCAAAGAAAATTGCAGCTAAACATGAGTTTCCAACAAGCATGAATGGTACTGTTCGACATGTTCGACTCATAACGATAATAACCAAAAAGGTAAAAGCAAGTAGAGTTGCGATAATGGTAGATACAATCATTAGAATATCTATAGGAATGAACCATGATTCGATGTTTGTCGTAGTTGAATTATTGTCAGATGTCATTATTGCTACGCAGAAAAAAAAGAATATGTGTTTGTCTATGCAAGAAAGAAGTGTTTATAGAAACGACTCAAACAAAATTCATACTTAAGACAAAAAAGTCTTCCTTGCGCGTGCAATGACAAATGTTAAAGAGTGAACACTATTTCGCCACTAGTGTGCAATAATTTTCTGTAATAACTAAGTTAATTAATATTTGGTGTTCGGTATAGAATGTGATGGTATGACACAGGAATCTCGTGACTTTTAATTGCTTTCCATGATTGTTGACTGGTTTTGATATTTTTAGATGGGTAATGCAATAATAGTACAACATGTCTATGTCTCTTTTTCTTAAAATGGAACTGTTTGTCATGTCAGTTAATTTGATTAACTATATTCGGGTGAAATTATCGCTCCCAACGAGAAACTACCAAATTAATAATATAAGCTGATGATGGCAAGCCTCAATCGAGTTATACAAATTTAAAGCTATTGACAATTTAGGTACATAAGAGACAGTCCAAAGAAACCACAATCGACTCTCACAAAAGTTGCTTAATCAAGGTGATTAAATTTTGCTCAACTTAATATATGTTGTAGAGGCAATAGTTTTAAGAATTTTGAAGCAATCCATTTTAAAAAATTTGTTTCGTTGTCGAAATATTTCAATTTTTCTGAGAACACTATCATCAAACATACATTGATTTTGTTTGAGATTTTTAGTATGTATAAATCTCAAGTTGATGTACTTATTATCATACAAAAATGAGTTCAAACAAGAGAATTATTGATGAGTTGATCGTACTAGCAGCTACATGACAAAATAGTCATTTTTCGCTATCTTGTGCGTATGCATATCTCATGAACAGACTATATTGAAGGGCTGAAGTTTTGAAAATAGAGATCTCACAAAGTACCTACGGCGGTAAGAAGTTCAGCTTTTTAAATAATTTCTATCGTTGAGAAGATACTCTACAAAATCACAATTTTGTCAGGATTCGATCTTCCAAAATATGCGCTCAATAGAAGTCGGGCTCATGTGATTATAAAGGACATATTGAGCACTACAATTCTATGCAACAATTAGCCAGGCATCTTGTAGAATTGTCTGGATAGTTTTATTGAAGGATATTGATAAATGACTATTTTGTCATGTAGCTGTCAGTACAAACAGCTCATCAATAATTCACTTGTTTGAACTCAGTTTTGTCTGCTAAGTACATTAACTTGAGATGTATACATACTAAAATTCTCAAACCAAACCAATATATGTTTAATGAGATATGAATGTTACAAAAAAAACAAAGAAAAATATGGTTTTTTGGGCGATAGTGTGGTCAGAAAAATTGAAATATCTTGATAACGGAACATTTTTTAAAATCGCTTGCTTCAAAATTCTTAAAAACTATTGCCTCTACAACATATATTAAGTTGAGCAAAGTTTGTTCACCTCGATTAAGCAACTTCCGTGAAAGTCGATTATGGTGTCTTTAGACTGGCTCTTATATACCTAAGTTTTCAATAGCTTAAAATTTGAATAACTCAATTTTGGCTCGCCATCAGCAGCTTATATTTTTAATTTGGTAGTTTCTTACTGGGAGCGATAATTTCATCGGAATATAGTTAATCAAATTAACTGACATGGCAAACAGTTTCCTTCTAAGAAGCAACGCCACACATTAAAGAGTAAGCTGAATTCTTGTATGAATTAGCATGTGAATTTCAAAGGAGTAAAGTTTTGCTTGTCAGCACAAAATCGCTTAGGTACTCATTCACGTCAATATGATATTTTTGTATTTACACGCCGCATTAGTAAAGCATTGTTTATTACACGAGTATATACAACTAAAACTTTGTCATTTATATGCGAATAGTATGTTGTTCATAGATATTTAAATTTATCTTTCTTTTAGCGAGTATCTTCAAGAACAAAAGTCAGCCATGATCTCCTACGTCCTACTTAGAAACTTAAGGGTGTGGGTGTGAATGCTACTCTTCTCATTAACCCACACCCAAACCCATTCTCTTGCTTGTCTCTTGTAATAGTACATTTTCATAACTTTATTCGTATTCGAATCATTTCCTACGATATTCATTTAACTTGAAAAAGGATTAAAGCTTTCACTCAATCAATTCTTCAAGGGCTTCGATTGCGAAATACATACTTTAGCCTCGTTCTCTGTCTCTTCTCCTCTGGATAAATATGTGAACGTTTTTGGTTTCATGAGAAATCATTTTCTTTCCCTACGTGGTCATTTATAAAATGTATTTCTTATTCCTGGGCTTCGCACTCTTTGGTGCTTTTACTGCTGGTAAGTTGACGATCGTCGAATTAACCTTTTGAACGATATGTTATCAAACACCTATAATTTTTTTTGTAGCCACAGGAAGAGCAGTGGAAAATGCGGCTGAAATCACTTCGACATCATCAAATGTAATCACAGCTTACAAAGTTTATACGAGACGTCAGGCAGACACTTTTTTAATGGCTGCCTCTGACAATTTGATCTACGTTCCAAGCCTGGATAAAGCTTTTCATGTTACGAAGAATGCATTGTTTAAAATTACGTTTCAAGGTTCATTTTGGAATGGGGATAACGATGTCAATTATTATTATCAGATCATGGTAAATGACTATCTCATTATCGGGAATTCACTTGTACGAAATAATAACAAACAAGTTCATGGAGATGGAGGTGTTGCTTATGTCCAACACACTGCAACTGCTTCAATCACAGTAACACGCATAGCTATGGTGTTTCTTCCTCCAGGCACCTATACGTTTAACATTGGTGTACGAGCTGAAATGGCATCCGGTTCCGTAGCAAGAGGGATTGTTATGTATGAATTAACACAGTTTGTCGATAATAATGATGATTTGGGTGATTACAAACTAGCTATACTTCCAAACTAATGAAGAGCACACATTTGGGTCAAACACCTGTATATTGAACTACTATACGAATCAATAGATTTAGTGTTGTTCTTTTTTTCATACGTTTTTTATCACTTTTCATTTTCGCTCACGCAGTCTGCTACTTATTTATTGATTAAGGCTTGCATTTTATACGTAAATAGCTAAATAAGAATAGTTATTAATATAGTGGGGTTTCAGGCACATCCAGATTTTGGGAGTTCTGAACTCTTAACAGTTTCGGAACGTGAACATTAATAGAAAATAAGCAGTTATGAATTGCCGATGAACAAAACATAAAGAGCATACAGAACTCAAGTGATTCTCGGAACTCTTGAGTCTCACGGTAGCTTTGAAACTCAAAAGTCTTGGAGCTCTAGGGGTACAAGAAATTAAAGAAATTCTCAGAGCTTCAGAACCTCTTCAAAATCCCAGAACTCTAGGAAATAAAGAAATAGAAGAAACCCAAGGAAGTCTAAGCACTCAGGAAGCTTAAAGAATCCTTAGAAATAAACGAGTTGTAAGAATTCTAACAAAATTAGAAATCCACGAAACTATCCAAATGCAAACTCTTCCAAAAAATTGTAGGAAGCTGTCAGTAGCTGATCTGAGTTTGCAGATAATTTGTGGATATAGATTTTCATCTCAACACCGGAAATCCCGACCAACACACTAATAACTACGTTAAGATTTCCCATCACACCCACACCCATACCCTATAGTACATCAATATGATATCACGAACAAACGGCATTAAAAATCCGATTTATAACAATATCGAATGATCTAATTTAATGAATGGCCCTACAACTTTTGCAAGTCATCGCAATGAACTATTGTCGAAGTACAGTACACCCCTATTCAGCTTCTTTCTAGTAGACGATCAGTGTTTTATCTATGTTTCCTATTTTGGAGGGGCGATTTGAACCGTTGAGAGGAAGAAGGACGGACAAACAGATTTGCAGATGCCCCAACCCCCTTTGGATAAAACACTGAAAGAAATATGCTCGTAGACTCTTCATCAAATAAATGAATGAAAGAAACATCAAGAGATGGGTTTGGGTGGGTTGTGTGGGTGTGGATGTTGATCTACTCATTGGAAATACTCACATCCACAGCCACACCCTGCTTCTCACTACCTACTTTTGGTTCTCAACAAATACTTGTAAGTGCCCGAGAAATTAGCGAAAATTTCTTGCCAAGACTTTTACGCCATGGGTTACATTTAATAGAATATCTATTTATTAGAATAACAATAACATAATGAACATGTAACGAGTCATTTATACGCAAAAGTGTTTAGAAAAAGTGCATGATAATAATGATTGTAGCAATTATAATGATAGTAATAATGTTATTTAAAGCTTTCGGGTCGCTAGACGCCTCAGACGCGCTAAGGACAGGTGAAAAGACTAGTCACGTGATACCGTCCTGATGCTCGTCCAAAGATGATCGTAAATAAAAGAAGACGAGCGTCCACGACTCGACATGCGATGAATTGTAGTCTGATATACCTGGTAGTCGAGTCTAGACTAGTCTAAATGGTAGAAATATATGAAAGAAGGTTAGATTCGATCATGCACACAATATATCACTTACCAAGCGTCTAGTCGATTGAACCATACAATCAAGTGGTCATCTTCTACATCTCGATAAACATTCTAAGATGCTATGGGACACAATTTTACTCAGTTTTCAGATTTCACTGTAAATAAAAATTTGTTTTATGGAATACCGAAATAATTACATCAAATCGAATAGAACTAATTTAAAATTATTTTTCTCATTGCTGACGTCTAAGAAAAATGTTTTCTACGGAAAAAAAAATTATGAATACAAAAATAAAAAACAAATAGTCTAAAATTTTGAAAAACTCATTATATTCCCTTCATGATTGGAGTTTATTTCAATTTTATATTTTTGCTATTTAAACTAAAAAAAGACTGATATTATGTAACTTATATATTCTTAAATTAATTACCAGAATCTGTATTTTGACTAATTAAAATGTAGTTCTAGCTTTAAGACATTAAAAATATATTCAAACTAAATTATTTCAGATTAATTTTACAGTCCACTTGTTACAGTGATGTCGCCTGTATACACACATTCTCTATATCAGTATTATCCTCTATCCTCTTTCATCTCTGTTTGATCTTGTATTCGTTCTTTTCGTTCTTCTCATGATATATGTATTCTTTTATATCGTTATAAAAACAGTTGTGTATTTTACGTTACGAAATAAAGTAGTCCACGTACATCAAGGACGTACGTATACATATATCTCTATCGAACCATACATAGAGAGAAGAGAGGACGTTAACACCACTAAATTTAAAAAAACCATTAATATGCAAGTTGTGTCAGGATGTTAATCAAGACACTCTGGATCTTAATGCATATCTTTGTACTTCAGTATAATTTTGTACTTTTAGTATAAAAGAGTACGAGTTTTTACTCTTCGCAGAGATGCTTTACAGGCCTTTCGATGTGAAGCAGCCAAAATTGCAAACTTGTTCATTGAATAGGATGAAATTAATAAAAACATGTATTCGTTAAATATATGCTGAAGATATTTTATTCTAGTGAAGTTGCTTTTTTTAGATTAGTTTCAATTGCATATTGAGTGAAGAAGGGTCAATCTGTTATTTAGATCGCTTTAAATGACACATGTCTATAGTTAAAGTGTAATTTACCGTCAAAAGATCCACCTGATGTTGGACACTGTCGGGTCAAACGTTTGAATCCGCATTTCGTCTCATTTTTTTCTGGTTCCTATGTTCCCCAGACTAGTTTGGACGAAATAGGCAGATGAAATGAACTAGACATGATGATGCAAAGACTTCTCAGACTAGTCCAAGCATAGTTGAAGGACGTTTATCGGAAAGGTGACTGGTCGTGGCGAGCAGTGTGGACGTTTTAGACTATTCTTAGACGACGTCCTCAGTTATTTTTTATTTACCTTGGCCATCATCAGTAGTCTAATACGTAGGTATGTGTGTGCTTATGAGTGCTGCAAATTGTAAATGTTCTTTTTTATATATGTTTATCACATCATTGTTATCACAAGTAACGAATCGGTCATTGAGCCTCGCTTGACTCAATCCTGAAAGCAGAGAATACGAACAATAGTATAATACTCTCAAAAACCAATTGGTCTCGTAGATCCGGTGATATCTTTTGGATTCTTTTTATTTTAGTCGGTCACTCGAAGAAAACATCAAACATTCCCTCGGAAGCCTACTGTGAAAACATCTTTCATTTGAAGGAACCAAAGCCGCTCCTCGTCGCTACTTTGTACTCTCGTGCTATTCTTTTGTTCACTACTCACTTAATCATTGTATGAAGTTCCTCGAGTTGAATTCTGCCCAAAAAATAGTATTTGAACTTTAAACAGCACGTCTGGTTTCCTTTTTGAAAGCACTCTGCAGGCACGGTAAACCTAGATTCAAAAAAGCTTGTTGTGTTGCTTTGTCATCTTCGACCAATTGTTATCAAGTCTCATTCTAAAAAACGTGGATTCTAATGACTTTATAGTTGTTACGATGTCCTACTTCTCCAAACGATCAGTTTTCATTTCTTGAGGGTGTATTGCTTTCTGAATAATTGGATAAAAACAAACATACAAACAATTTAATATGAATGAACCGCTCTTTCAGAAAAGCGACAATGAAATACAGAATCTCATTGACTGGAGAAAAGTCAAAAATATATATTATTGTCCACAAAAATCTGAGAAAACCCCGATTGGTAGAAGAAAAACTGAGAAATAATCTTTTTGATCGAAAAATATTTCGGAAAAAATTTGCAAGATTGTAGCTGTCCTATGGTGTGTAAAGACTCAAACTCTGAAAATAATCTTCTGTGCGATACATACAGCGAATTCAATTCAAACTTGACTTTTCTGAACACCTTGGGTGGGTCTTTCTTTCAAAATTTGGTTTCTATTAGCTCCGAACCCATTGTATAGAGTTTTGAGAGAAACAGAGTTCAGATTCGAACCCCCATCTTAGAATAACACACAGGGAGCTATTTTTTTTGAAACGCTTGATTTCTATTTATTTCTGACCAACCGTTCAGACACTAGACAAATATACGAAATTGCGCTGTGAAGATTCGATCCTTTCAGAATTGAGAAAAACCGAAAATACACCTGAGTGACGGATTTTTAGAAGAAAAAAATCTGATTGCCAGAGAGTAAAACATAAAATTCACACGAATGACTCTTTTTTTAATGTTCAAATTCTATTGGTCCACTGTTCAAGCAATCAGATTCGGGACAACCTGACCAGCATTTTACGTTATCCAGGCTCATCCTTTTAGGATTGAGAATATAATCAGTATATATTTGATTAAATGTATTTAAAAAGAGAGATAACAATAAATAGTACAGATAAGACTGCATATTCATTCTATTATTTTTATGTACGTATGCAAGTCCTATAGCACGCGTATATATGCATAACAGTATTTTTCTCCTTTTCCGAGCCTATTTGTTTACTGCTTTCATTTGATAAATCTTGACGATGTTTGTCCATATGCATACACACTACGGGTGTCATTTTTCTGTTAATTCAAAATAAACATAAATCACCATTAATCTATATTTATGTTAAATATATATTATTTTTTGTATAATTTATATTCAAAATAAATATATTTACTGTTTATTTAATTTACGCATAAATTAAATCGAAATTAAATACAAATTGACCCTCCTAATACAAACAAAACGTGAAGCGCAGTCCTAACATGAGTGATAGCATTAATTACCTATCTTTTTCTTTCCTTCACCCACCGTGGATGAGTGCTCTTGAATTTTTTCTTTCTCTGCATCATGACGTATTCAAAAGCAACTGGATGAAGTATTTCTGTCATAAAAATGCAGAGATATACAACCGACAAGAGAAGAGTGATGAAGAAGGGAAATTATATGTCATATCTACAAGGTAAATGTTTGTTTTACATGTGAAGCATTAATATTTTACTATATTGATTCTACGACGACACACGCGGTGGACAAGAAAGAACAAGCAACGAGTAAGTACGCTAGTGAAAAGAAAAGTATGAGCTTTTCTCACTCTTTGAATGCATCATCTATTAATGACATCATTGATCCAAATGTTGAGAACTAAAGGAAGATACAAAAGAATAGCAGTGTTAACTTTTGCATATGATTTTCACAGCTTGAAAGTTATTTTTTTGTACAGAGTATGGATGGGCATAGTAGCTAAGCGTGAGTGGTCTCTTGTGTCACACTCCTACTCGCGCACACCCCACACTCACATCCGTTATCAAAACAAACCAAAAACAAAAAGATAAATAAAGTCATATTTTGTAATATATGGTCCGACCAACTGTATTTTGTTAAAAATTCTTTATTTTTTAAATCGTAAGCATGTTATTTTTGAATATATCGTGTGCTTGCTTATGTGTGTGTATAGAAAAAAAAAGTTAAATAAAAATTAACTACCCAGGTCTGTTAAAACGGAGACCATAACGGCGTCGTTTACGACAGTAAATATATCGTTTCTCTAAACATTTCTCCTAATTTTGTCTCACTTTTGCTTCCAGATCAAAAGGTTTATCCACAAAATCCTTGAAAACTGGTATAAACTCATTAAAAAATTCTTTTAAATAAATCTATATTTACTTTTCAGCGACCTTTTTCGTAATGAGGTACAAAAATAATTTCTTTTTATAGAACTCATATTTGCGGACGATGTTATTGATAATAATATAAATAAGAAAAATCTTTAATGAATAAAATTTCTCTTTACTTTCGGGCTACGGTGTGGATGTAGGTTCGATCGATATCCTTCCACGCCCACATCCATGTCCTGTTTACATGGTCTGTAGAAACAACGAAAATTATTGTTCTTTATAAGAGTGTCTTCAAGGGTTGTGACATCGTTTCTGAAATACGAATCGTATGCGTATCGCTTGTGGTAATCGTTAAGGTGCCGTTTACAGTGGTTTGTCAACGGCCGTCATAAACTTTATCGTATTTTTGCCGTACTTAGGTCGTATACGATCATTTGTAAACGATCAACCGTTCGGAGCATCGTATTTTACCGTCTTTATATCCTTTGCCGCCGTTTTCTGGCCGTTTTATCCGAAGTGGCATATTGGCCATTTAAAAAAAAATGACGTGTGGGTATTTTTTTAATAACTTTGCACTAAAGCCACCTGCCGAGTTCGGGTTTGTATTGTTTGGAAGAGGCTTACCCAGCGGATCGATTCACATAAAATAGTTGAGGTTCATTTCATGAGTAAGTAGGAATTCATGGTGAACCTTGAAAGAATAGGCTATTGTCCAATGAAGAAAGAAAGAAATTTTGAATTTTGAGGAGTGAACTAGAATTATAAGCTGACAGGCTGTAAATCTTCGAAAAGACAAACTTTTTATCTCAATTAACTCGGCAGCTATGAGCCAAGTATTGACAACATTGGACCGATTTTTTATCAATTTTACTTCGCGCATAACATTTTTCAAATTGTCATTGCGCATGTTTCTCGTCATGATAGATCGATTGGCAATGCTTATTCCTCTGTAGAGCAAGTCTTTTTTGTATCAAAATATTGCTATTGGCGATTGTACGATATTGCTTTCATATGTTATCACATTGTCAACTTGGAATATGTACATCATATTTCCTAGACACTTATGATTGAAAGCGGCACGTATGGAATCATACGTAGATTGGATGACATTTTTTCATTCTGACTTGCGTATTTTTGCTGCTGGTTGTTGATGAGCACGATGATCGTAACGGTAGATTTCGAAGTCGACGAATCACTTGAAGTTTTTGATTCTCCATCTCTTGCTTCTCATCATCTCGTATTCAATCTCTTGCATCTCGTTCTTCAATCTTTCGACAGATTTCATCAAGATATGAAACATAGATGAGAGCCGTTCATTGATATTGAAGAGTAGAATTACTGGTTCGGACTTCTTTTTTCCCACAAACTTCATGACATTACAAAATATCNATATCAAAGAACTCGAAACGGCGCACGCAAATAGCTTATAAACTCAGTTAATATATAATCAGATAAAGCTTAACATTCATATTTCAAAATGTAGCTTATGCTAAACAAGCTGATCTTAGTCGCGGAAAACAAATATGGAAGATAGTCTATTTCAAATTGCATTAGATCTAGTTCTAAATATTCTTTATCCTTTTTTCGCATTTTTACGGTAGAAAAGATATTAATCTTCTAACTTTTCTTTACCCTAAAAAATCTATTCGAAAAAGAATTGATTGATAATCAAGTAAATTACTTTTTTCATCTATTAATATAAAAATCAAAATTCCATTATTTTTCACAATCATTAGATTTTTACAATTTTTCAACAGAGTTCCAATTGAATAGTTTAGTCATGAAAATTTTTCATTTTAGCATGAGTTATCTTTTTTCCACAATTGTTCCAAAAAAAAAGAAGTGAAATCCATATGAATAGAAAGAGCAAAATGTTTCTTAATTGGTATGCTTATTTTACGTAACTGTTTATCATTTTTATTTAGTGATTTATTTTTTATTTCCAATATCATATTCGAAAGAGCATCAGACGATGCAAAATTTATTGCAAATGACTTCTCAAAATCGAACAAAATTTTTCAGATAATCTGCTGTCTAATACAGCATTTGATGGTCTTTCGAATATGATGCTTGGAAAGAAAAATTAATCATACCATATTAAAATGATTGAGTTTACAATAAATATTTTCATAAAATAAGCACTTCAATTCAGAGACATTTTGCTCGTGGAAAGTTTTTACCATCAAAATGTAGCTCATAGGATGTGACTACTTCACATTGTTATATCTCAACATTCAGGTGATAAATTTTTCTGTGAATATAGTATAAATCCTTGTTATAATTTTGATGCAAGTCGTACCCTGAAAATCAAATCTATAAGAAAATTATACACAAAATTAAGTCGTCCAAAACATATAGTCCAAGTATAGTATAGTATATATAACAGAATGATCTATTTTATAATTTATTTCAATAATCATTTAAAATGATCAAACTATATTTGTTTGAGGGAAATAGTCTTTTACAAACTTAGTAGTTTTATATTGACCAATAACATGTAAATGACACAGTTTAGGATATTCTTTGATTTTCTATATAATTTATTCGTCTGCGGTTTATCATAAATTACAGTTAAGTTTTTCATATTTGGAAATGATTGAGCAATTCGAACAAAAAATTCATATTCAAATGGATAGCCGTCATATAATGTTACTTTGACAACATATATAAATAATCCACTTAGAAAATTATTTGTGACATTACCCAGTAGTGTAAAACTTGAAAGTTGAATTCAACTATTCAACTATTACTTTAAGTATTTCAAGTATTTCAACTTCTTCAAGTATTCTAGCATGCTACAGCCCTTACCTAAAATGCTACAACCATTGTCTAAGATGTTACAGTCATTCTGTAGGATACTACAAACATCCACTGCATGCCGAAAGGGTTACCCACGATGCCACAACAATCAACCTGGATGCTAAAAGAAGTTCTTAGAATAATACAGGTTTTGCTTGATAAGCTACACAATTTATTTAGGATACTACAAGTGGCCCGTTAGAAGCCTCAGCTGATGTGAAGCACTGAGCAAAAATAATAGTGTACACAGAGACGTACATGGATCGCGGCTGTTTGGGGGGGAGGGGGGGGGGCGCTTCGCGCCTCCACGCCGCGACGCTGAAATAAAGGATGTGTTACGTAGTCCGCCACGCATCCTACTGAATATTCGGAGCATACTCGTGAAATTCAAATTTGGATAATTCACTAGCTGAATATTTCAATACTCGAACTCGAACTCGAATTTTGAATATTACATCTGTGGTTTCTGTAAGCCAGCTTTCGTAAAACCCCGTTCCTCGAACCCTAATCTGGAGGCCTTGTGCGGCAGTATAGCTTGTATGAGTCGTATTTGGTGAAACTCCTTTCGCCGCACTCTCATTGGCGAAGCTTGTTCGAATAGTTTAACTGGAATAGTTGAAATACTCGAAATAGTTGAATTCAAGTCTCAAGTATTACATGTATGGTCTGTTTATGACAGTGCTTGTTCAACCTAAGTAGCATTAATTTTTTTCTGGTTGTTTGTAAATGAATTGTGTGAAGATTTTTGTGTAACTGGTGCTCCATTAAGATATATATGTATACGTATGTATATATTAAAAACCAACAAAGTATGAAAGGTATTTGTAAAGAATATTAAGTTGGCACCTTTTAGAAACGTTGTAGATGGTACTACTTGATAATTTATCATCGTAGAGGATTGTTATGAAAACATCGCAAAAATGGTTTCATCATTAATTTCTGCTATTAAAGTCTTTCAAAATTCGACATATTACCGTTGTACTAGACGTTTTCTCAATTCTTAGCTTTCTACAACACTTCGTATACGTTTTTAGTAAATGATTTAGTTTGTCGTTATAAAAGAGTAATAAAAATTCAAGCAAAAGTTAAAAAAGGAATAAGTAAAGAAATATCAATAAAAGAACCTGAATGTTCAGATATTCATCGAAAAGTTGCAAAATACAATCCTAATAAGAATATGTAATAGTAAATGAATAATTAAATATCAATTAAATGTAGTAACAAGGTGGAATGATTTCGTCTCATTCTAAAACAAAACTTAAACGAATAAGAAAGAGGAATGAAATTTTGAAAACTATAACATTGATACACGGTTGACTTAGATACAAGTAAGTCTTTACGTTTTGTACGAATTATCTCCTGGAAGACTTATCAAATGAAATTGTAAATGAGAGACTTGTTCTTTTATTTTTATTTTTGATTTATATTTCTTCGAAATATGAATTATCAAAGAGAATATCTTCCTGAGAATATCTTCCTGAGAATCATGAGACACCTGATCATTATTGATCCATTCATTTGCTCTATATGAATAATTGTGATCGTGTAAGATGAGATTATCCATCTTCATGGATAGAATCGATGACTAGAATAAGACTGATCTAAGAAACAAAATCTTTCTGAACTTAAGAATTTTATATAATTAGTTGTTAGGTGACCCATGTAGTGAAAACCGATAAAAACTAACAGTTAATCGCAGTTCTACCGGTCCGGTTACCAGCTCCTGAAACTACGATAAACCGGTGATTTCGTGCGGTAAACTGCAGTTTACTGGTACTATTCGAGTCTAGGTTTCGTTCCTACTTTTTTTGAATATAATATTTATTTTCAATTAAAAGTTTATTTAAAAAAAAAACTACACAAGTTCATTTTAAAAAAGTCATACATAGTAAAAACAACGAAAAGCTTAGAATAAAAAAAATATCGAAAGAATTATCGGAAACATCAAAACCAGTGTTTCAAAAAATATAATGTGAAAAAATAAAATATATATAAATTTAAAATAAACTGAAAAAAATTATACATTGAATCTAAAAAATTAATCTGAAAACTGGCATGCAAGGCATAATCTAAAATAGCTCAAACCTGATAGTGTAAATTAAAAAAGTTATCTAAAATAGAATTTAATATCGAAATAGTATAAAAAGGAAATATAAAATGATTACCGCGCAAGAAAAAAGAAATAATGAATGAAAAAAAATTGTAAAAGTGGATGTAGTTTTACTGGACGCGTTATTTATTACTTTACCATTTTATCTAATGGTGCGCACGAGCAAAATGAACGAAAGCTCGACATGCACATGTATATGTATGCATAATTCTTTTTCCGATCTGTATCCTTCGTTGCTTTCTCTTTACCAGTAAACTTCATAGTGAACAGCGATATCGATTAAAACCTGGAGGTTACCGGGAAGATCAAAGGCACACCACGATTAACCGGCGGTTTTAATCGATACTGCATTTCACCCCAAAAATGTTCCGCTATTCGTGGCATAGGACTGTTTTTAATATTAAGTAGCTCAAGCAAAAGTAAACTACTCGAGATACTTACGATTTCGAAAAAAGAGTTGATTTTTTACTGGACTAGAGAAAACACAGTACATCAGTGGCACTTTGCAAATTAAAAGCAGCACTTCACTTATTTAAATAAAAGTTTCTCGTTTTCTTTCGATAACATATTCTAATTGTGGTTGGAACTGAACAGCGTTTTCTCTTTTAGTCCCATCCAATTCATCAGTGAATCTGCTAGTTTTCTTTCCAGATTTTGGATCTTCTTTTTTTACAGATATCTTTTTTTTCATTATTGCATCGTATACTATTGATTATTTAGTCTCTATTTCATATATACAGATTGTCTGAAAATTTGAGTGTAAAAGTAAATTCTTATAACTGCCTTCCTGTCAAAACACATCAACTGCTTTTTTTAATATAATAGGCATCACGCAGAAGTTTTGATTCACCAACTTTACAAAAAAAAAACGTGAAAAGATATCCGTGTGTGTCGATGATTTTTTCAATCATTTGAATTTTTGTGATGTTTAACGTGCTCAATTATTTAGGCTCATTTCATAGTTATTTTTTAGACTTCCTCGTAAAAAAAAATTTAATGTTGAAGCTCGCTAATATATCATAAAAAAGAATTTTTTTTTCTGTGAAATTTAAAAAAATGTATTTTCTATAGTTCAGTCAAAAGTGATATCATTTCATGTTTTTGTAAAGTTGATCTGCATGACTAAAACCTTCTATGGGGTGCCTGTCATGCAATAAAAAAGACGATTAATTTGTTTTAACAAATAAAGAAGTCACAAAAATATACTCTGTCGTGCGACTTTTAGGACACTCTGTACATTTGATAGTGATAGATAAATTAGAGAACTGCTTCCCAAAGCTTAAGTTAAGGATGTATCTGGGTGTGGGGGTATTGGTCATGTCTTTGATTTCATTTTCCTGCAGCCAGACCCATGACTGGACTTTCCAGATTTATTGACACACGGTCATTCGCGGAGATGCGTGTAGATGATATGAATCTTTCCGTACATGCATGAGTATTAAGCTCATCACGGCTTTACCAGAATGGTTCCTAGTCGCGTACGCATGTGCGAGAGAATTGAATAGCTTCTAGCGAATATTTTTCATCCAATTATAATTTATTTAAAAGGACAAAAGAGAAGGAATTAAAAAATCGTACGAATTGACTTTATTTAATAATAAATTTTTGTACTCGATGATTACAGTTATCAACGACATAGAGATTATCATGTCGATCGAATGATAAACTTACGGGATTATCGAGTTGATTCGACTGTGCTCCTTGATCATTTCCATCAATAATGACACTTCCTTGTGTTGCGCCTTTTGGCCAACGTATAATTCGATGATTCAAACGCTCAGTCACATAAACAGTACCCAATTGATCGACAACGACTCTTACACGTTCACTTAATTGACTAAAACTATTTCTTTTTCTCTGACCACCAGCTACGACAAAGTCTTGTTTTGCACCTCGTGCATATTTCATTACACGATGATTTCCATTATCAGATACATAAGCTGAATGATCTCGATCGATAAATACGAAGCTGGGATAATTGAGTTGATCAAGACGATTTCCTATTCCATTTTCATCTGCAACTACTGTTCCTTGTATGTCGTCAATTTTATATCGTTTCACTTCATGTTTTTCATAATTAACAACATAAAGATAACCATTGTCAATCCAATGGAATAGACATGTGGAATAACTCTTTCTCCACTTGTCTCATTGTGACAAGGCCATCGAACTACTCTTCTATTTTCGAAATCAGAGATGATGAGATTATTGCTCTCTCTATTAATAATAAACACATCATATGGCTCATTCAATTGATGAGCTCCATTTCCAGGTTCATTTCCACCAGCGGCCTCTGTACCATTCGTTGCACCAGGTTTCCATTCGACAATACGACAGTTGTTCCGATCAGTGACATATATTGTTTGATCATCTTCGACATACAAACCCCATAGATTATTGACTTGATTGGTTCCACTGCCTTGCCCGTTTTCTCCAGCAACAGTGATACCATTCTTTGCCCATGTTGCATTTGGATGAATATCAAGCATACTTGCACGTAGTGGTACTGGAATGAAACAAAACTATAGAGTAAAAATAAACATTTATGTCAATGAAAATGAATTCTTTATTTTGCTGATGATTCATGAAATACGTTTTTCTGAATGGTTATGTCATTCTTTTGGGAACTTTATTTTCTCTCTGTATTTTTTTGTTATCTCTAACTACTGTTCTAACGGTTTTAGTCAGAGGTTTTCAATGAATAACTTTTTTCTCGTATTTTTAAACAAATGAGGTGATAAAATAGTGCTTCTATGGTTTGAATATTTTACAGTTAGTAATTAAGAATAGAATCTTGATCTAGTTTTGTAAGTCTTTTAGTGATGGCCCTAACACACTTCTGAATAATGAATAAGTTAATATCATGTCTCAAAAATCGCTAAAAATGATACTGAGAATTTCTGCAATTTTAATATTGATTTCTTTGAAAGATAGAAGAATATTAGAAAAAATTTCATAAAATTTCTTTTGCTCCTTTATCTTTAGAATTGTATCTAGCAATAAAAAAGAATCAATTTTTTATCGTTTTCTATTGAAATACAACAATGTTGCAATATTTGTGATACTTAGACAGGTAGTGCCGGAGAAAGATTAATGAAGAATTAGTTTGAGTGCTTTATTTTATGACGCTGAATTTTGAAACGAGTCATAATATTTCTCAATTTTTCATTGCTATGTCTTCTTCGATGAAGATTCATAACTTCAGAATTCCGTTCAGAAGTAAAGAATGATCTAAATAGATAGCCTAATTTTTTTTTGTCTGATACGAATCGATTCTAAGCAAGTTTTGAGCATTTACAGTCAAATTTACACTTATAATACAGTTTGAGTTTTTCAAAAATTAAAATTAACTATAATTTTGAAAAAAAAAACAAAGGAAATGATCTCTGCAAGAATGGTGAGTACGAGACGTAAATTAAAAATATCTGTTGATAGATACTTTAGTAGGAAAGCGAACAAAATCATGTCACGTTTCTTTTCGATATATTTTTCTTTCAATGAAAAACGAAAATGATCTAGAAATACAAGAATATTTGATTCGATCTACATTTTTTTCACTTCCTGCAGCTTCATGAAGAATGAATTCATTTTGACACGATACTTTGATAGAGTAATAAAGTTGTAAAGTAAGCAGACTAACGCAGAGAAGAAAATCATAGTAAATTTCTTTCTGGAATTTAGAGCGCTTAGAATAACATAGCAAGAGAATCGCATCCTCGTTTTTGCAAATATTAGATTTTTTATAATTTAGTAAGCTAGTATTTTATAAAAATAAAACATAAATTCAAAATATTCTATATTTATATAATATTTACAAAGCATTACAAGTTTATTTTTCGTCGTAAAATTTGCGAAGAAGGTCACATCTTTCTTTTTTAACTCTCTTTTGTGGAAAAGTAATAGCGCTTTTTAGAAAAGAATTCATTTTATTGTATAGAATTCTAACATAAATCGTGTGGTGAAATGACATGGATGGAAAATAAGATTACAATGCTTATTTAGTTTTTGAGCTTTTGCTTCTACTAAGTCCTAATATAAGTTTATTAGTGGAATTTAATGTATTTTAAGATTATATCATTCTATTGATTGATGTGAATTTAGGTTGTCGAATGACAGGAAAATTCATTCTAATCAAACAGGCTTTAATTATTTCTGGTAACAATGAAATAAAGTGTTTGATAAAGAATAGTTGAAAGTATTGTTTTATGTCGACCTGCATACTCATAAAGAAACTTTCTTGGTCGTATCTCTACGATTTTTCTAATCTGTGACTATAAGAACAAAAATCAATGTAAAAATTTCTTAACAGTTTAGTAAAAATAGATATAGAAATACCGGATTTATTTCGAATTAAATGGCATTTTTGAAGTCGATGATTGTTAAAATCACTCACAAATATATTTCCAGTTGTGTCGAAAGCAATTGTTTGTGGAAAACCCAATTGACTTGATGCTGTTCCACTATTACCAGAACATCCAACCGAACATTCGATTCCATTGGGAATTGTCGAATGATTTGATGACTTTGACTTTCGACAATATATAGATAACCGTCCGCATCAAGTGCAATATCTGTTGATGTATTGAGTATGAAACGGATCTTTGCTGCGAAATTGGCTATTGTTTTCATATTCTTTCTACCTGGCGTAAAAAGTTGAGTTCTGTTATTACCAGTATCAGCTACGTACAAGTTAAGTTTATTGTCGACGAAAACTCCATATAGATGATCAAGCACATTAGGTATAGAACCAGAACATCCTATGCCAGCTACTACCATTGGTACAGTTTGTACATTGTTGAGTGAAATCTTTATCAAATGATGGTTATTGGTTGAAGAACGATATAAATGGTAATTCGTGCCGACGAAAACTCCTGTACACCAGCCGTGGACATTTATTACAACCAGTTGTGACGAAAAGACTCCATATATTGGTTGAATTCGTCGAAATGATTAATCCTGGAGTCGACGATCCATTGTTCCATACTAAAATCTAACGATTTTCACGGTCAGTCACGTAGACGGCGTCTTGATCATTAATGAAAAGCCCAGCAGATTTTTTCCAACAAAATTCTCTTGAGCAAATGTCGTCCCATCTTTATACCATGACGCACAAATGCTGAGATTAGATCGATTATAGGAGACAACTTAAAAAAATCAAGCAGAACTTTACTGAGTATTATTATAGGTTCCTGTGATTTCTGTGCTTATTAAAGGTATCTAATACTAAGCGTAAACTCTTTATCTATATAACATTATTCGAATTGCTTTCTCTTGTCAGAAAAGATGTAGTTTCTAAGAATAAGTTTTTTTTTCAATAAAACGATTGATTAACAGCATACAACTTAATGCTGTGTATTGTATTAAAAAAAAAACGTTATTTGAAATAAGCTACATAGCACCTAGAACTATCTGGACTTTACTTCAGAATAGGTTACAGATCAAGTGAATTCATATTGTATTAGTTTTTGAGAATATGTTTTAGCATATGTTTTAACCTTACACCAAACATTTTTCAGAAGATAAGTATCAAGCAAGCATTGGAAAAAGCTTATTTGATCTTTAAAAAGTCTTTTTCAGAGTCCATCTTCTATGTTCAGTTTCCTATGCTACAAATGCATGTAACAATCCAGCACCTAGAAATTTAATTGTGATTTGTTTCGCTCGTTCTACATTCTTACGAAAAATTTCATTACGATTAAATGCTGAAAACATTTCTTTTTTTGAAAAGAAACTCTTAAGTGTTACAGATCGCTAGTTTTTTTTATCGTTTGAATGTAATACTTATTGTGCTCAAACACCTGACAAACTTCCTAATATTCATCGATCGAACTCTTTCGTAGAATCAATTATAATGTAACTGTTAAAAATCATGTAATAAAAGAAACTCATCTTTACTGGAGACGCTGCTGATAACCAGGTATATTATCATGAATCAAAGAGTAGACATTGTTGTGCAACTTTGGACTCTGTTCAATCATCATGCAAATGCATATCAATGATGTGAGCTATGTCTTCATATAATATTCAGCTTTTTCATATATTATTAGTGTAGCATACGAGATAAATCAATAAAACTTGTTGCTTGTAATGCTATATTACAAATTTTCAGTTGTGAGTCTGACTGTTATCTGATCTTCAAAGTAGATAAGTGTATAAAAATTTTTCTTAAATAATTACATGAATTTCAACCTAGATTTTTGTTACAAACTCAAGTTGAACTTATGCAAGTCCTTGAAAACTAGAAATCTAACTAAAAGTTGCTCAGTCATAGTGCCGACCCAGCTAGCATAGTGCTGAAAAAAACTTCATAGCATTTCAAATATGAATTTGATGTTTGTAAGGAGTAGTATAAGCGGTTGGAATTATTATTACTCGTATGAAGTCGGTGCCAACATAAAAGAAGAGTACTGAACAGAGCTATTGAAATTTAAGAGTTTCGATCCACAGACTTTTCAGTCGAAACTTTTGGTTCCTGGTTGAATCAATATCATTGAATCCTAAAAATAGATATCATTATGCTGTACACAGTGTTACAGTATGTGAGAGTGTCTATAGTGAGAGAAGACTTAGTTTAAGATCCAAAACTTGAAGATGTGGGTGTGGGTCTTCTGTCATCTCGGCACGAAACCCATACTCACATCCCACATCCTCATGAATAATAAAACCTACTACTAATAAATAAATACCAAATGGACAGAATCTTGTTCAAATCATGCATACCGGAATAGACATTTTATGATCTGTTCGGAAATGCAGTTCGTGCTAATAAGGAAATATTGTCAACGTATGTTTGATAAAAAAAAAGTATCCAATCTGTAGATGCTTCGTTTCAATTCCTTTTCATGTATTCTAAGTATATCGATTGAGATCCATTCGATATATCTAAAAAATTAGAACTCATACCTAAAATATGGCAATCTATATGATAAGATATACACGTATGTCGTGTAAATCTCAAGGACGAGATAGAACAGTCTATGTCGATTTTCGTTATGTAATGATCATTGAATCTAGGCGTTTAGATTATCAATCAGATCTTGCTGCATGAAATAATTCGAAATGATAGACTTTGAATATTGACTAGCAAGAACACATTAATAACTACTGGCAACTATCGAAATCATAATGGCACTGATTACTATATAAATAAAATCAAGACAAGGCATCTACTCTTGGCATAGATGTTTTTGTTGTTCGATAAAAATCATGGCTTACAGTTTTGCCTTCGTTTCATGAAATATTTTTCATTCATAGTTGGTACGGCTAAAATACATGAAGAAAAATAACCTTTTTTTTCTTTCTTTCTGTTCGGCGGAATGAGAAAAACGTTTTCGATCAATCAAAAAAAAACGATTCTTTTATTTTTTATTTTTTGTATCAAGTCAGAAATAGGGTGTGATCACTCATGTATATTTATTTACTGTCAAATGTTTTCATACAGCGACGAAACATGATGTTATTCCGATGATCATTTCATAATAAAAATGCTTATCACAGAGCATGGAGTATCAAAAGATTACTATCGTTACACCGTTTTTGCTTATAGGTTTTATATTTCGAAATGTTTTTGTTTTAGAATAAAAATCCTATCTAAAATGTAATGTACTGATTGTTATCGTGAAGCTATGGATCAAAATTTATCTTCGTTTGATTTGACAATTTTTAACTCGTCGGAAAAAGATTTGGATCATTCAAATGGAATATTATTGGCAATTGATACTGAAGATGTGCATTTATTTGTACCATTAGAAAGAATGAACACTATTAATATTAATTCGCTTTCGCTGAATGATCAAGGTCAACAAAATCCCATAGTGAAACAAATTCAAACTCATATGTCTCTTCTAACGTGTCCATGTGAACTAAATCAGTTCCACAATCGAATCACTGAAATAATTCAACAAGTATTGGATCATATTACAACGACAAATACAAATAGAATAAATGAGAATAAATCGGTCGTTGACAAACAACATAAACTGCAAAATTCTTATTTTATAAAATTGAAAAGAGATGAAACTATAAATAGTTCTATTCTTGCAGAATCATTTGTCAATTTTTATGAATACGAAAGCAAATCGATAGAGTTTCAAACAGAAACTGACCTTGCCGAACAAATGAAGTCTAGAGAATTTCAAACTCAAAAATTATCATCTTATGCAGTACAATCTTTGATATCTTTAATATTAGTTCTAATCAAATCGGTAGAAAAAACGGATCCACTAATCACGAATGAAATACTAAGCTTGACAAATCAACTTATTGAACAAATTCCAATGCAATACATGTTGTCTAATGCATATAAAGATTCGAGTAATTTATTGAAATCGATAAAACCTTTGATGGATTACATCAGTGAATTAACAACACAATTTGAAATCGATTCATTGTCAGCCAAACAAGCTCTTAAAATATTATTAAAGTTTTCAATTATGAAAACATCATTGAAAGATATTTTATTTGTACTCAGCAAGTTAATTTTTGATACAACTGAAATCAACGATGCACGAGAGTTATGCCTGGAATTCAGCACATATTTTACACAGATCATTGAAGAATTAGAACAAAGAATACATGATAAAACTGAAATGACTATGACAATGGAAGAACAAAACGAAAATAACGATGTTGGAGAATCTGAAGACAATCATAAAACACTTAAAGAAACAGATCATAGCGGTAAGATCATATCTCACTTAAGCCATATCTTTGAAGAAGAGAGTATCCACATAAAATCAATTTTTCGGATGTATTAATCAGTAGAGACAATAGTATCCTTTCTAAAGTTCGTTTTTTTTTCATGTAAAAAAAAATGAGAACTATCGTAACGTATTTAGGAGAAACATCATCAATCACTATTAAATCCGCTTCAACAGCACTTGAATATTTAAAATCTATTGGTGCATTTCCAAGTACGCAATTAATACTTTTGAATAAAGAAAAATTCACTGGACAATTCTTATCATCAATATTACTGGCATACATTGATCTTCATAATCATATTCAATCAAAGTTATACTTCGAAAGCGATTCACTTGATGATTTACTTTCATTCGAATTTCATCCAAACACATTTAAACAACTGTTTGATCTAATAGAACGACTGATGATAATACAATCATCATCAAATACAAGTCTAGTCTACATATTAGGTGTATGTCTTCGATTACTTACAACGCATTTATACTTTTTTAAAATATCAAATATTGAAAATTGTCATATATTTGAAATAGATGAAAATTTTCAAAGGTATTTTGCATTAATCTTAAAATTAGCTTTGGATTATCAATCAACAGCCATATGTATAGAAGCGTCGAAAGCTTTGATTTATTTGATTGATAAACAAATATGATCATTTGCCAATAAAATATCATTCATGTATAAACATATCGTTGAAAATAAGCATCCTTTATTCGTTGAGTTATTATTAATAGAATTGTGCAAACATGTCACCTTACAAAAATGGATCGATATTCTATGCAATGACAGTATCCATCATGAAGAGAAAATAATAGCATCGACAATATTACATTCATTTATTGACTTTTGCTTAAAATCAAGCTGTACTAAAGGAAAAAAAAGCAGATTTATTACAACAGATATTATTGATGTTTCAAGAATTATTATTGATTCGATTGAATAATCAATCATGTGAGATTTTCGATGAATTTGAATCTTCTTCGCTAATAGATCTTGTGATTAAACATGCAACTCAAATAATCACATATTGTACAGAAACAACAGTTGCCAATACTTTTCTAAAACCATTTCTCATCGGTTTATCCAAACTGACAGAACCAAAATTCAAATTTAAAACAATTCAGCCAATCTTCATTGAAATTGCACCAATACTTGCGAAATATCTAATACAAACGACAAATATCGATGATAACACAAATACGAATTTAATTGTTGTACTACTCGGAAAAATGAGTCATCGTCTTCTTGCTGGTTCTCCACAGGATTCATTGGAAAAAAAGCACAACGATATATTGAAGTTACCGTTGTTTGCTAGTGGATGTGAGGAAAGTATTACGCAAAATAATTCTTATTTATTGACTTTATTCAAGTCCAATTTGTTCGTCTATAGTCAATTTCAATTGATCAATCCAATATCACAAACATCGTCGGACAATGAGTTTTTAATTTCTATTTATAATAATATTGATCAAGGTGCACAGTTGATATAAAAAATGAACATGTTTTTGAAAGATAAGCAATGCATATTACCAAAGTCCATTGAACAGCAAGCAAATGATGCGTTTGCTGCTGTGTTTGCAGTCTATATCAAGTATTATCATTGCATTAGTCTAGCCAGACATGAATTATCTAAGCCAATCTCTGAAAAGCCTCATGATAAACTCTTATCCATTTATGAATATGCCAGTTACATTCAAACCGTATTGGCTAATATTGATGATTGTAATCAATTATATAAACAAATCAAAATAAAGACACTAGTTTTACTCGAATCAGTTAAGAATAGTTATTTTATTTCTACGATTGAAGAAGATTGGTTGGAAGATACATTTATGACAACAGTTAAACAGTTAAATAATAAAGATTTTGAACTGAAACGAAACAAGCCATGTTTGACAAAGGCAGCATATAGAATTCGATTACTTAGAAATACTTTGCGAGCGTGTATTCGATTGAAAAAACTGATGCTGGTAGGGAAAAAAGCTGTTGAACAGAGAAAAGACAATGAAAGCATGTTACATCAAGCGATTACTACGTATCTGTATGGAAATAATACCAATAGATTGATTACCAGTGAACACAACAATATTGCATCTGATGAACTGATCAAATGTTTGATTCAACAGCATGAATGTGCAACGACACGATTGATTACCTATCGATTTATTCATACATTTCTCGAAAACATTATTAAAATAAAAGATGAACATCAAGCTCACGTTATCCTAATTGTTCTCTTATCATATATGAAAAATTACAACTCTGATTGGCACTATCTTGAAAGTATTTCAGCATCGAATATTCAGTTAAAACAAGATATTAGACAGAACTACTATTTAATTATTTATAAAGTGGCATCACTTATTCTACATTCAATGTCGAAGTCAACAATGAAAAATTTGTTACTCTCCAGTTTGTTTCATCTAATGAAAATACACTACGAATCGATAGATTTCTTTTATATACAAAATGTTCCATTTGTTGAAACATTCTTTAAATTGTTTGTTAGTTTTATTCATCCTGTTGTAATTGTTTCACTGGATATGAAATTCATGGCTTACAATTGGTTTCGAATGTTTATATTAGAATTATGTGAAAATCTTCACATAGAACAATTAAACAGAAATTCGTTAGATAATTATAAATGTCATCGATTGCTACAAAAAAGATTAAGTTCAATTTTTAATACATTGATTCTAACTGAACTAAAACAATTAAGAATATCAAGACAAACATCGATTCCAAGTGAAGAATGCCTAAATTCTTCTTTGCAGAATGCTGCTCTAGGTTGGTTTCTTGCAACAGGAAAGAAATCATCATCAACAACAACAGATCATTTATCATCGACAGCTGCCATCGATCTCTGTATCACTCAGTTATTAATGCTTCTACTTCGTTGTATTCATTTCTATGATCATATTCGATCAATATGTGCAACAACTGATTACATCCAAGAATTATTAAACATTTTTCATAACAATCAACAGGGTGTGGGTGTGGGTGGGTGTGGGTGTGGGTGTGGGTGTGTGGGTGGGGTGTGGGTGTGGGTGAGTATGTGGGTGTGGTTGTGGATGTGGATGTCTCTTTTTTCTACCCGCACCGACACCCACACCCACACCCACCCCCACCCCCACCCCCCCCCCCCCCCCCCCCCCCCCCCACCCCCCCCCCACAC